>MOOZ01000257.1:510709-546245 GCA_002930495.1 Cecropterus lyciades
ATAGGCTACCACGAAGGCAGACTTGATAAATTGAAAACTATGACTATTAGAAATGTCTTGAAAGCTTTATGACTGTCGCAAGCTAAGGTGGTTAGAACTTTATGCGGTTCGACTCTGGAAGCACCACCGCCACACATATTTCTGACTTATAATAGCAGTATAATGCTCTGTGTCCTGGTCTGAAGGGTGTGGTAAGGGAGATACTTATCCGAGGCGGTACAATTTAGAACTCAGGGGTAGCAACGCATCTGTGGCTAACCTTAAGGAAGGAAAGGAAGGTCTTACTCGGAATTGATTACAGATGCCCCGGGGCTGCAGTGACCACTTACCATCAGGTGGACTGGATGCTTATGCCACTGCCATATAAAAAAGTAGACTGCATATAAAGAGAAGTAGAGTTGTTTTATTCGGTAATTATAATTTAAATGCGCTAGTGATTTCGAAAATCAAAGCTCTGTCTCCCGACAAAGAGTTGGAGTAGGATCTCCCAAAAAGAATATTTTCTAAGGATTTATTAATGAGTTATAATTATTATTAGAAAGTGCAAGCTGTAAAACATTTTGAAGAGTTTGTTACGCAATACAAAGGCTCCTTCACACCAGAATTTCTCCAGCTTACGCGTTTGATGGACAAAGACAGCGTAGAAGCCTATCAATGAAATAAATGTTATCTTAAATACATGTCTATAAATCAATTAATGTATTTGTATATTTATTATGAGGCATTTTTAGAACCATCTTATTTTAATATAATCCTATTAGATGTTTGTATAAATATTTGTAATCAAAGGAATTGAAGACCCTTATCATGCTATTAAAGAACCTACGCGTCCACCTCCTACGATACCACTACTGAGTGATATATTATTGGAAATTAGTGTAAATAGTAGTGTTTAAATTGTACACTAACATTGTCATCGTCTTCTCTGCCCCCTCTCTTACTGTCACATGGCTGGACACGGATTGCTGCTTAGAATTAGAAGGGTTTAAACTTAAGGTGTACAACTTCTGTGGATAAACCACTTGTCAAGTGTATATTAACTTTGAAAATGCAACTATGAAAGTAAAAATCCTTCAAGATTCTGATTTGAAGGGTAAAGGAGATATACCCATCCGAGAGGTTCCAACTTAGTCCTCATGGGAAGCAACTCGTCTATGACCGAAGTTGATAGGATTTTAATATTATCTGGGGGTTGATTACTGATGCCCATGGTAGGCACACGCCCCTTAATATTAAGATGTTAAGAGCTTCTATTTTACTATCATCTGCTTCTATTATAATATATATAAAAAAAACGTTAGACATTTTTTCAGGTATGTAGTTTTCGTCTCGATATTTTTCTTCGCCCTTTAAGCATATTATAATAAAAGTTTAAATACCGCACCGGAAACGTGTAAGGGATAATTTTTTTTAAGGTATTCTACTGGAAAAAAGGCTAATAATACCAGTTTACTATTTCATAATTACATAATGCGAGTAGTTTCCGATGTTTGTGCGAATACCGTGCGTGCTCACGTGAGATAAGCATAAATATCACAACTACGAGCGTGGCAACAATTTTTTTCCGTTTTTCCGCAGATGACATTTTTATTGTGCCGCCGTACGCTTCTGTTATTGAAACGTTCATTTTGTATGGACGTCCAATGCATCGGCGGAATGAATGCTAATTCGTAGCAGGAATTTTGAAATGTTGAGCTATTTTGAAATGTTATCGAATCTTTTGCACTTGAGACAAATTGCAAGGATATTTGTGCTTCTCCACGAAATCGTCGTACACGGATATATCTTTTATCGTTGCCTTTTTTCTCTAAGTGACAGAAGGATGGCTTTTTCGAGCGTATGTATGTAAGTCAATTTATTTAGCACGTGTTATAATCCAAACAGCTTGACGGAATGTGACACATGACAAAACATTGGAATCGGCTCAGAAAGCAGAGTGACGTAGGTAATATAATTTAAAAAATACCCTTAATATAGGACCAAATTCTTAACATTGCTGTGATTGGGTACAGCAACAGTGTTAAGCGCTACTGTGTTCTGGTTTGCAGGCTATTGGTCTTACCAATACCCTACAAACCAGAACACAGTAGCGCAAGTAACATACTTATCCAATATCCAATTCCAATTTAGTCTATAGGGGTTATAAGGTATTTTTGGCCAACCTCATTTATCAGGATTTGATTACGATGGTGGACTGTAACGCTAATTAGCTGCTTCCGTATTATAAAAAAATGTAAGTGATATAATTTAAGAAATATTCGAGCTCATTTGTCATCGACTGCATTTTCCATCATCATTATCCATGCGTGATGAAAAATTCTGCAGCTTTACTTTACTTACATCTCATCAGTGAATACGCGTTCATCTTGATTACAGAAAAGCAAAACGCTAGACATACCAATAGTGTAAGGATGCCCTTTGAGATTGAAATTGTCGCTATATTGACAAAATGGTACAGCCAAATGATCAAAGGTATACCTTTGACATAAAGGAAATATTGACATATTGCCTGCGTACTGAGATTTGTTGACTATTCTCGGACATGTCGTTTTGTTGACGTGAACGTACTGTCCGCAGCATGCTTATCTGTAGGCCGTTTATAAAGTGATCAAATAGTCGGTTTGAGGATGCACTGCTAGTGACAAGTATAACAAAAAGCACGCATTGTTGAACACGAAATGCAAGTAGTACCTGTTTTACCCGACTGCGTCAAAACACAAGCCTTCTTGTGTTTTAACTGATTTGAGAACGTTTACATGTATGTATGTCCATTTCTTTGGCACGCGCCACAGCCCAAACGGTTAGAGGATTGTTACATGTGACATATCATTCACACAAAATTATTTGGAAAACTAATTGTAGAAATTGTAAGAAATTAATTGTATGAATTGTAGAAATATGTATTATTATTTAACCATAATAATAAATACATATTTCTACAATCTTCAGACCTGTGTCTCGAATCATATCAAACCAAACTACTGAATTTTATTTAAAGGATTGAAAGTATATTTTTACAATCGCATTATTGACTTTACATTTTGTCTTTGATTGGTTATTGGAAATTAAAGTCGCAGTAGCCGTGACAGCGTAGTTATACTATCAATTTTAACCTCATTGGACACTGGAGGCTCACCTACTCGTACGTTTTGAAAGAAATAAAATCATCAACGATCTAAGGTCCAAAGCCTTCTTATTCTGTGAGGCACGGACCTTCCTAATAGTTAGACTTGGGGCCTATAGTGATAATTAGTAGTCAGGAAATTGTTCGGAGATATAAAACCCACGAAGTATAACCCACTAATCCTTCCTCCACTTGTCGACAGTTTTTCACAAAAAAATTAACATCCTGTATTACATACAAGTAACAACGCCCTACGAACCATGCTACATTTGTACCATTATTATTTAAGTTAATAATCTATTTGAACAAAGGATCCACAAAACTCATAACAAATGCAGCATGCATTAGTAGGGTATCTATTCTATAAACCTAGCTTAATCGATATCCAGATATAGATTATGCCACATACTACACAAGTAGTGAACAAGCACCATTGACTGATGTCCAAATCACCTGGTAATTAATGGGAGTATGTTGGATAACTGAATTACGCAGCATCCAAGTGATGTGCCGGATAACCGTATCCACGGATATCCGCGGAAATCTATATCCGTTAGTTTATGGCGGATATCAAACTTTTTTTGTATTTTGCAATAAAACATTTGCTTAATACCATATTAATTGATAATTATTCATAAAATCATACATATTTCGCACATTTTTATTGCGTAAATAAACCTTTTATTGTAATGAGTTACCGATATGGTAAGTTTAATGTCACTTTTAAGGTGGTAGAACTCTTTGTAGTTCGATTCCGAAGCACCTCTACACATATTTCTACCTTATAACAGTGATGTTATGTATTGTAGTGTTCTAGTCTGAAGGTATACTCATCCGTGGCGTTCCAACTTAGTGCTTAGGGATAGCAACGCAACTGTGGCTAAATTCAGGTAATACGCTGATAATTTCTGGGGTTGATTACAGTTGTCCATGGAAGGCAGTGGCCACTTACCATCAGGTGAACTGCATGTTCGTTTGCTACGTCCATATTATAAAAAAACCCTAATTAATTACTAATGCAAAAGCGTCAAATGTCCTTTGAAGGTATCGCTCATTTATATCTAATAAGTTAACAATATAAAATTAATATGCGTATCCGCGGATAATAAGGATCCGTATAAATATCAAACAATTTGCGAATTCATGTCCACGGGTCTAGACACTTATCTTCTGTATTGACATCCGTATCCGCGGATATACATTCCGGCACATCACTACTGCATGCCAATCCAACGTTACCACCTCAATATTAGAGACCACAGCCCGCTTTAACCTGTCATATGAGGGGATAGTTAATGATCAATTGTATAGCTGTCCAATTAGTCGAATAATTACACCTATTTAATCTTGAATACCTTCGTGAAAATGACACCGCATCTACGGGCGTCCATTGAAAAACAGCTTAATTTCGTGTATATGATATTATATACAACGTGACATATGCACGAGTATATAAAACGTATGAATACGGAAGATCCGTCTATGGACCGCCATATATAAATCTTTATATGGAATTTAATAATGATAAATGTATATTTTAAATCCTTTAAATTACATTAAGTAGTTTCGGTTTGATATGATACTTATACTAACACACATATAATAAAAAAGAGCAGATAAATTCTCGATTCATCAAAATTCTTCATCCTCCAAACAGACATTTTTTTAATATTTACGATGTGTGTCTACACATGATGTGTGACTGAAAATAACATCGTAATTAAAAAAAAAACTGAGAAATGAGAAAATAAAAATGAGCCGCGCCGACGCGCGGGTCCCTTATTTTTATTATACGTGTGGATGAAGGTAGAACTCTTTGATGTTCGACTTCAGAGGCACCGGCGCTTAGTCCTCAAGGGTAGCAAAGCATTTGTGACTGATCCTAGGAAGGATTATTATCTTATTGGGGTTGATTACAAATAAAAAACGAATGTGCTAAAACAAATTAAAATATCATATAGGGGGATAGATATACCCCACACTTATGACATCTTCAATCATAACCTTTTTAAAAGCCGACTAGAGAAGCGGCCGAGAGAAGATTTACAATCCCTTCTACAAACCATAAAGTTATTTTACAAACAGACACTTATAGGTCCATATAATACGCTGTCAGTCTGTGTCTGAGAGTAAAGCTTATATTATATTGGCTTCGTTACAATTCGACTTCGCGTCAGCATAGGAACTACTTTAACTCCAACTAATCCGCCTCCTTTGTCAAAGATCTTTAGTTATCGTTTCATAAGTTTTCAATTACCAATTAAAACTTTAATACTAAGACGACCTTTCAGAAGGCATTATTGCAATTGTTTGATAAGGGACAGAATAATTGAGTTTTGTAGCCTTAAATCCTACTAAAAAATGCATCAAACTTTGCAATTAACGAGAGGAGAAATGAAAAAAATGGAGAAGTCAAAAAATATGGACGATTGAATATGACCTGCAATTTTAAAGGTATTATAAGGAATTAGTATAGTTCGACTAGGGAAATACAACCATCACACCAATTCCTAAAGTGAATCAGATCTACATTATTGTGAAAAATTGTAGATGCCATCTTGCTGACATATGAGGCGAACATCGTGGTCTTCGGAGTAGCAACATATCTTTGATAGGTAAAACCCGTTCTCCATGAAAATTGTTAAAGGTGTCCACGGGCGACAGTGACCACATCCAAACGGTACAATTTAGATCTTAAAAAAATGGAGACGTTACGCGAGCAAGAATGACGCATACATATACCCTTTGATTTGGAATTGTCTGTAATATGATTTACCGATCATTTTAAAGATAATTCATTGTACTTCTGTGCTCGTTCGATCATTTATTGTACGTTAAAGATGAGATGTAAAAAGAATACTTCCTTTGTTCAGAGGAGCGAAACTAAGCAATTTTCGCGTGTAAGGCGCGTCTCGTCAGCCAACGTTCGTTAACTATTTCATTTCAAAGTTCAATATGTTTACTCCACGACACTGTGATACAGCAGAAAAATAGTGTAATCCGAAAACGTGGCCTCAGAAGGAGGGTAATTTTCGAGCGTATGTATGTATGGTTATTTCTCTGGCAGGCTCTAACACTAGGCAGCCCAAACGGCTTGACGGATTGTGACATATTATAATCATTTCAGTTTGCAGACGGACAAACAACATTCCAAAAAAAACATATATTATAATATTTTTATGTAATTAACGAAAATTATTAACGAAAACAATTATTAACGAAAAGTCATAAAAAGCGTTAAATTAAATATATAACATTATAAGAACAAAAAAGAACATTTCAAGCAATCGTTTTTTTTTTAATTTTTAATAATATTGCTTGTAAATATACTGTGTTTCACAGGATTAATAATGGTCTTTACATTCCGTTATAAGATTGTTTTCGTACATACCTTATATATAGTAATACTTTTTGCGATATTTTGAGAATGAACAATTTTTAACCGACTGCATCAGAAGAAGGGTAATGTTTTTCGAGCGTATGTATGTATGTCCATTTCTATGGCACGCGTTACAGCCCCAACGGCTTGTAACGTATGATATATCATTAGAATCGCCTCAGTTTGGAAAGTAACATAGGCTATATATTTTTAAAAGAGGGAGGGCAGAGTTTTTTTACTATTACGACAATATGGGTATCAAATGAAAGCTAGAAAATATACCAACCTAAATATATACATACATACATATTGACTATTTTGGCAAAAACTCATATAAGCGTTAAATTTTGAAGGTGGTAGAACTGTGTAATTCGACTTCGGAAGCACCACCGCCACATCTATTTCTGCCTAATAACAGCAGTATTATGCTCTGTTGTTCTGGTCTGAAGGGTGTGGTAAGGGAGACATATCGTATCCAACCTGAGGAAACACTAATATTATCTTGGGTTGATAGTAAATGTCTATGAGTGGCAGAGTTCACTTACCATCATATGGACTGCTAATTTGCCGCAAGCATATTATAAAAAGGTAAATAAAAGTTTGTTTTTAAAACGTTGGTGCACCGCTAAGTAATTAATCTAACGTATTTACGAACGAGCAACAGTCCGGAGAAGTAATTAGCAGTGTCCACCCGATTTACGTGTCCGGAGTCTGGTTTGAGAATTAAACAACTATTGTGTCTTTTATGTCTAGTTTTTAATAATATAAAATTACTACGTTAGAAAAAACCTTCTCTTAATAGCTTTATCGGTTTTAGTTAGTACTCATGTACGTACATATGGTCACCTGGATGGTTATTACTTATACTTAGTTACGTGGAAGTGTAATCGGAATGCAGATATTCAAAACTTCTCACACAATAACTTTTTTTGTACCTATTCGCACGCCCCGTTGCCTGGTGAGCTTAAATAACCCGCCATGCGCCCTCACCGGCCCTTACAAGGCGGTCCATAGATACCCCACCGCATACGTTGCTCCGCGGCCCGCAGGCGGCAGTCCTATCGGACACCATCTCCTGTGCGATACCCCGCGCACTTGGAAGTCACACCTTCGCGGTAGGCTGTTTCGGCGGACGGCGGGTGATCCCCGACCCGAGCGTCCGCAGCCGTGGCTAGGGCGACATCAGACGCATCTCACATGCGTCTGATGTCGCACCTGCGCCGCCCCGCGCGCCGGTGGCGGATTGGGTCGAAGAGAGTGACTCCTTCTGCGAGTCTGCGGTCCAGGCTCTATTATCGCCAACCATCGCTCGCACAACGCCCGGCAGCGACAGGTCCTTTCCAATGACTGCAACGAGATCTTGGCGCTGCTCAACCCAGGCCGGGCACGACTTGACCGTGTGCTACGCCGAGTCCTCGCTGCAGTGGCTGTGGTAGCAGCCCGGAGTCATCACCCTCCTTACGACTACGTGCAAGTATTTGTCGAAGCAACCATGCCCGGACAACACCTGCAGGAGTCGGAAGGTGAGGAATCCGTGCTGCCGCACCGTCCACCTCTCCAATATCGACTGAAGCGCCCCTATAGTACGAAGACCAGCCCGGGGCGTCCCCAGCCGAGCCTTCCACCGTCTCACACAAAATAAAATCTAACCTGACCACAATATTCAAGCATTATTGTACTTTGGAGGTTGGAAATGCCTTCGCTGAGAAAGCACTCTTACCCTGGAGACTCATATAGAAACTAGCTATGCTTCGCGGATTCATCCGCTACGACATAAAAATAACACAAACATAGTGTGATGTCATATAGCCTATAGCCTTCTTCAAAAAATGATATTCAACACAAGAATATTTTTTATTCGAACCAGTAGGTAGTTTCCGAGGTTCCGTTCAACCAAACAAACTCTTCTTCTTTATAATATTAGTATAGATGTTCTGGTATTCTAATCTGATCGACATTTAATTGGTACTAAATAGCTTATTATTATTTTAAATCTTTTACACGTCAACAGACGGTAGTCCGTGCAGGTTATCCTTAGTTCGTCTGAAAGACTCTCGGGATTTATTGTCACTCGCTTACTAAATCGATATTCTTTTCACTGCTCATTTCAATAATAAAAGTACGGACTTTATCAAGTAACTGCTTATAAATAGTGAATAAACCTTTTAAAGAAACACCTTAATGATACTTGAAGGTGATCGTAAATAAAATCAGTCGAGTAATAACACTTCAGCTGATCTTTTAATGCAAAGCTATAATAAAGTAAGTCTTTAATAGCTATGCTTTATGATGAGGTATTATATAGTTCAAGTAAGATTATAGGAATAGAATAGAATAAAATATATAATTATATATAATAACGTCTGTACTTAGATTAAATAGCGCATAGTTTATAAGTCACAGTCGTAGTCAAATATATGTACTCATCATTCAGAATATGCACTCTACGTCTACGTGAGATTGTTTTCCAGATAATAATTTTTATTTTACAATATTCTAGCTGTTGTAATATTTTTTGTGCTTATAAGTACATGACAGATCTTAAATACAAAATATTTATTACTAAGCTAACCACAATGTCTAAAATACCAGTAAAGTGCACATAATAACGATACATACTGTTATATACCTAAATTAAGTTATGGAATTTATCATGGATGTATACACGAACGCCAGTTGCGAAAATTCCTGCGCGCTCCAATGCTTCAGAGGGTATTAGGTTCCGCTTGTTTTCACAGGATAGCAATCCTCGTCCTCGTCGGTACCTTTCTCGAAGAAGTTTGAACATTCGACAAGGTTCGATCGTAACCCTTTTCGTTAATACGCATTGATGAAACGTGGTAGAGTACGTTCCAGGAGTTTCCTTATTAGAACAGTTTTTTCTTTTAGTATGGAAATAGCAAACGAGCACGCAACCCACCTGATAGTAAGTGGCTACTGCCGCCCATGGGCATCTGTAATCAACCCTAGGTAAGGTCAAAGTTTCAGCTAAAGTTAGCCACAGCTGCGCTGCTACCCCTGAGGACTAAGATGGAATGCCTCGAATAAGTATGTCTCCCTTACCACACCCTTCAGACCAAAACACAACAGCGCATAACACTGCTGTTATTAGGCAGAAATAGGTGTGGCGGCGGTGCTCCCGGAGTAGAACCACAAAGAGTTCTACCACCTTCAAAAGATGCCCAGTAGTGGGACATAAAAATGGAATTAATCTAATATATACATAGCGGTCATTACTTTTCGTGTACACATATTAATCCAGCAGCCCTTTAAGGTCCACTGCTAGACATAAGCCTGCCCTAATGGGGTTTTACCAATAGTCACCGCGTATGGTATGTTAGTGATGGAAATTGGTGTATATGTAACAGAGAAAGAAGCTGCTGTCATCTCCTGGAATTTATTTCTTAGTCGCTTCCAACGACATCCACGGGAAGAGGGGAATGATGCTATTCTAGACCGACACCACGCTGTACATTTCAACCTTCACATTTTGAAATTCATTAATGAAAAAAATGCACTCTATACCGCTTGAAAAGAAAAGAATAAATATAATGAAGTTTGCCTTACATTTTTATAAAATAATTGAAGAGACTTTACCCACAAGAAAATAGCTCTAAATTTAATAAAGATAATTGTTTTCCTACGGTGCTCTAGTCGTTGAAGAATGCCTTCCAAGGCTTTCATGAGCAATATGTGCTTATAAACTGAGCACACAGAATTCCCCTGCATAACGTTTTGAGATATTTTATGTTTTATGTTTTATGATGAGATGTTATAAAGGAACTACAATAGTAATATTTTCTTTTACTTTTAGTACTGTATTAAGGCATGTAACTATGAAGATTAAATAACAGAAAACATTGAATAATAGAACTTAGCTAATACTAAAATTTTCTACGCTCATAGTCTCATACTAGGATTTCTCTTGTGTCGTGAGTACCATGGACACCTACAAAGACAATTACACAAACAACCAGATTTACATACATAAATCTAAAGTCATCATTTAGAAATCACAATTATAGTAAATTTGCAGAAGTATGAGGTCGCTATTTTGAATCCAAGTAACAATTTAAATCTTACAGTACTGGTGGCAATATATACAGGTCAAAAAATACGTAAATATGTCCGACTCCGGTGAAATGGTTTGGCGACCGTTCAGCCTGATGCCATTACCACTATACCAACGTTCTTGAGAGGTCATATGACTATCAACAATATATACATAATGCAAAATATGACCGTGATACAAAAACACATCCGATATTTGAGTTATGACTCTCCGTAATATGTAAGTGTAAGTAATGTCCGAAACGTTCAATTTTTGATATACGATTTTTATTTCCTTCTTTCAATGTATACAAATGACAGATTACCCCAATATTTAGAAAAGTGTGTTTATTCATGAATATATTGTATTAATAATTTACATGAAACGTTATTTCCGTGTAGAACTGAAGCCACTAACCATTCCACCATTCATACAAAATGATAAAACGTCAAAGAAAAAGGAATGTCATATATTAAATTCGAATCACGATCTCAATCCAGTAAAGTATTACATCAGAAACCTTTATATTTTCTATAAAGGTACACATCTCTATCAGGGCTGATAGGATTACACTACTTAATCTGATACGGACTCCCGACGGAATTTTCTGTAAAAGATACATGCTAGACGCATGCACCGTCTATTTTGATATAATGCAGTGCATCTGTTGCTGGATCCAGGAGTTTCGTTTGGTCCTATTATTTTACAATAGCCAAGTTATTTGCAACGCGGACTTTGAATCTGTAAATCCAGGGTTCACGTTTCGCGCACCTCTGGTATTCCGAATTTTTTATCTTTATAAGGTGGCAGAACCAGTGTAGTTCAACCGAGGAGGCTTACGCAAGAGCGCCAGTTATGTATAATATACCAGAGTCCGTGCAGTTCGTACAATCCGTACGTCCGTACAAAGAGAGTTAGTACAATTTAAACTGTTTGGTAAGTGACAACAGTGGCCGATCCGACTTGTTCCGATCTTCTAGCCTTAATTTCAAGTATTGTTAAATAATCTGAGGACAATAATCTCTAGTGAATTCTTTTTTTTTTTCAATTATGTTCAAAAAATATTGTTGTTGAATGAAATATTGTATAAAATAAATAAGACTCATTAATAAGTAAACTTTCGTTTTTATTTAAAGGTTTCCTTTGGGGGGCCGCAATTATCCCACTCTCCCCTAATAGTGTGACAACGATGTGATACTCTCGACTCGCCACGTAAAGTATATGCATGTTTTTTTTTGTTACCTAGCCTACGGAATAGATATCTCGATTTCTCTAGTCCTTTTGATTTTGTTTCTCGTTTCGAATAAAGACAAATTTCTCTAAAATTCCCGACTCGAGAATTCTGGAGCAGAAGCCCCAGTATAACTACATGTAAGTTGTTCTACCGCCAAAATATCATGGTATCGAGGCGGGTATAAATTAAGTTAGTACTTTAAACAACATAAAGCAAGCAAATTAAACTTCTTTATGGCTTAGCTTACTTTTACTGCGTATATGAGGACAAACTAATAAAACGCCGTCGCCAGCTTGTCAAAGTTAGGCTTTCCGTGCGATCGGCGAATTTCAAACTCGTCAATCGCTATCCTAAGGAAGGTTAAGTTAAATTAACCTTTAACATAGTTTTAATGGATCTTTAGACTATAAAACAATCTTTGATGGCATGATATGCAGCGACCATACATATTTTACGGAGTATATTTCTAAGGTGAAGCAGTTCTTACGTTTCGAAGATAGGGTGTGGTAGCTAGCTCAATTTTAACTTAGTCCTCGCATCTGTGATTGAATTGAGATATATCCCGCTGGTTACACATGCAATTGGCGGCAGTGACCAGGTAATATCTGGCCTGCATGCATGTTTAGTATTATAAATGAAAAAATCATACATCTATGGTTACAGGAATCTATTAACGTACTATATATAGTAAAATAGGTATACCTATTTTCTGGATACCTGATTATGGATAATTGAGCCCGGGATCCGATTTATGATTATTACGACATTTCGTACACTTTACCAATGAACACTTGAGGTGGTCATTACAATCAATTCGTGCATTGTCACAAGGAATTGTGCCCTATATATTGAATCCTATCTGCGTAATATTGATAAAGGTTTAAAGGAAAAAAAATCTATTCTTGAAAATCATCCTCTATATATAATTTGTTATTAATCATTCCCTTTCAAATTCTGATCCTTTTAAGCCATACTATTTTTTAAGAACTAACAACGTTTGATATTTAAATATAAAGATACAGTTATGGTTTTTTTTATAACTGTTCCTTATAATTTCGGATTGAAAATTCAGACTGTAAGTAGTATATAAATTAATTTATATAAGTAATACGCTAAGTGAGACGCTTTTAGTGGTCTCGTTAAAAATTTTCGCGTCAACTCATTCAGTTAAGATCAGTCGAGTAATATTATGTCAAGGAATGACTTTAACGTGCTTATGAACTTCATTAATAAATTTCGTTATGATAACTTTAATTTTTTTTTTAATTTCTTCTACTTAATGCATACAAAGTTGATTAAATATTATGATTTGAAGAAGTGAGTGGCACAAATCATTCATGCTTGAGAATTCTTCATTCTGTAACTCTATCAACTGACACTTGACCAACATCATGGACATTAATCTCCTCATCTTGGAAGAGCCCAGAAATGGGACATTAATCTAAGTAATATTATAAACGCGAAAGTTTTGAAAGATTAACAGACATTCGTAGCGGGCGGAGTTGCAAGATAGTGCTAGTTAAATATATAGTAAAAATAATTCCACAAACGAAACCTATCTTCGTTTCCCGGTTATTGCATTCTTGAAGCGTAGTAAGAATTTCAGCAATGAGGATGGATTTTTTTCGATTAGTTAGGATCCTAACAGAATAAATCAATAGTTGCAGCCAGCTGCAACATCAGACTTTGCTTATTAAACTAGACGCCTCAAAACATTATTTATCTCAAAACTTACCACTCATACGGCAACCGACGAAAGCAGTGAGCGAATGGTAAATAAGCAGTAATTGAGTCAGAACTGTGATCTCGATTGTATATTTGTCCGACGAACTGGTAAAACTAGTTCCCTTGGACGACACACGACGCGCCGGCGCCCTCATATTCTCACGGCAATATGCAGAAAGTTAAATTCAGAACTTTTGGACAGATTTTTATGGTGAATTTTTTTTCGAGGACTATAATTATTAGGTCGATCTGACACATGTCGGATTATACTCGGCTAGGGAAAAATCCAAAGGTGCTCGATATCATGCCCAATATGTTTCTTCATTTAAATTCTAGATTTTGATTTTATTTTACTCTTTGAAACAAACAAATCATTGTTTAAAAATATAAAATCACTTGCATCACAAAGCGTTTCATAAAAACACACAGAAGTATTTTTATTATTTTTGGACGCTTCCACTCAAAGTAACCCTCGCTCGGCGTACTCGATGTATTACTGGATATTTAAGGCGACCGCGCCACCGTTTGAATGGTATGGGCGTTTGTAAACAGTGTCTTTTATTTATTGCTTTCAATATTGACTTGGTCGGTATGAGGTTTGTACGTATAGAACTTTGTTTGCAACTTTTATTTCAAAATGTTGGTTCGTCATGGTGGAAATCCGTTCTTTTATCACCTCTACGACTCAAACGGCTAGACGGATTTTGACACATGAGGGCTTGTTGGAATCGTCTGAATTGTGAGTGTCATAAGTGACATAATTTTTAAATATGGCGTTAGCGAATATAAACTGAGTCGGACGTGATTTTTTATCATAAGTGTGTGTTTTTTTTCAGCTGTACCAAACGAT
Source organism: Cecropterus lyciades (assembly GCA_002930495.1). NCBI lineage: Eukaryota > Metazoa > Arthropoda > Insecta > Lepidoptera > Hesperiidae > Cecropterus > Cecropterus lyciades. Next base: position 525,073 of record MOOZ01000257.1, read on the forward strand.
AAGGCTGACGGGCTACCTGATGTAAAGTAGTCACCGTCGCCTGTGGACATTTGCAACACCATAGTCGCCAATGTACCACGGGCTTCACTATAATACTTTATGTTACATTTAAAAATTTATAATAAACTGTATGGATTGAAAACGTTTTACCTATTATAATGTTACTTTTGTTTTTCCGATGAAACATTTGTAGTTTCAGTTTTCAGTCCTTTGACTAATCAAGGTATCCGTAACTCCTTTTACCCAAATACCTACAACGGAGTGTCTTAAACACTGCGTCAAATTTTACATACCAATAAATTATTCCAAATAAATGATACTATTTTAGAGCGTAAAATATAATTATATTTTAGGCTTTAAAACAATTTTCAATTTAAATGATATATATTCATAATTATATAATCATAAGAAAGACTAAAAATCGATCGTTCGATCGTGATGAAATTGCGAAAAATATATGAATTAGTTCGCCGGGTATGCGCTGCGGAAAATATTCAATTTTATTAAATAACGTGCACGGGGCACGTTGTTGCAAAGAGATTAAGCAAAAGCACAGTACCAGTAAATTAACATGAAATGAAATGTGTTTATTATGTACCTACGGGGACACCTACAAATTGTCAATTACAAAGTGTAAAAAAAGGTTACACTAACACCGGATCGGTACCCGACCTCAACTGAGAAGATCCGGATATGAGTTTTAGCTAATCGCGTTGAGGTCCAAAGTCAAATTCCAGGTAGACACCTAAGACTTTTCGAATCGACCACCGTAATGGATCATGAACGTTCATTTTGAGAGGACACGTACACCAAAAAAGTATATATTTAAAGGTTATAGAACATTGTGTTTCGTCTTTAGAAGCACCACCACCACCTATTCCTGATGTTGTGCTGATTTGTGCTGGGTTGAAAGATCTTGTAAGTGTGACTTAATTATTCAAGACATTCCAACTTAGGCATGGCAACACATCTGAAGCCAACCTCAGAAAAGACTTAATCTTATCTAAGTGATGATTACAGATGTCCATGAGTTCCCCCTGTGGCCGGGAAGTAGAATACGGCTACGGTATCGGGTACGTATATGGTTGCGGGCGGTTAGAGTGGGAGCTCGAACCGCCCATTCAGCAACCCAGCAACCCCGAGAAGGACATGTGTGGCTGTATGTCGTCGCAGGCACCGGAAGGTGCAGGGGGACAGTTGCACATCGCCTTAGAGATGAGACCGTGAGCGGCGCCGCGCCAGAGGGAACCGGTGCGTTCCATAGGAAATCCCGGTGTCTCCTGCAAGCGCTAAGGAAGGCCACCGAGGTGGGCAAAAATCCCAAATCAAAAAAAAAGATGTCAATGAGTGCCAGTGGTCACTTAACATCATGGACTGCATACTTGTCTATATAAACAAGTATGCAGTACAGGATATAGGTATAACCTGTAAAATAAAATAAAAAAATACTTCTCGCGTTGTCAAGTCCAGAGTTCAAATGGCTCACAAAGTCAGCTATGACTTTGAGACGTTCCTAAAAACGTTCTAAAAATATAGGATGTGTCGATTAAGGAGGTATTGGTACAGCTGAATACGCAAATAAATCTAATTCAGTAGCACGTAACTGCGAATACGAACATTATAATCAGGATTAAACCCACTGCCGTCGGTAGCAATGTGATGGTCACGGCATAGATAGGTCACAGAATTCTACCACCTATCTATTTTACCTAGTGATCTTTTACGATTACTCTTTTACTTTTACCATACCATCAGTTATCGTAGTTCCTAAGCAAGTAATGGTAGTGAATAGAAGGAATTGTCTTAACAGCTCAGCTATCTTGTCTTACTGCGTTGTAAATCTAAAATAAATTTATTATAAGTAATAACAAATTTCTTTCAGATTAGTAATAATTTATTACTAATGAAGATGGTTATCCGAACAAGGTCATCTATCTTATATATCACTAATAATATAAGGGTGAAAGAGTGTGAGGATGGATGCAATGTATTGATGTTTGATTCACTTTTACGCAAAAACTACTGATTGAATTTAGGTGAAAATTGGTCAAAGAATACGGATAGTTTATGACCTGAAATAACATAACATTACTGTGGTAAGCTTGAATCAACAGGTGAATAAGCTAATATTAAAATTGTACGTAATCGTACAATTAAAGAAAAAAGACGAGATGGTAAAATATTGAATCTGTGTCAGCTGAAGACGTGTGCGACACGATTAAGATTATGAAGCTGATATATTCAAAACATGCACCAAGGATACAATAGGATTATAGGATTGGCACTCCGGACAGTTTGAATGCGCTCACCAAAACTTGATTATCTAGCTACGGAAACTCCAGCGTCAAGCGCTCGAAACTATCACAATATGTATTTGAATATTGTTGTTGATATATCTTATATCAATGTTGCAGTCACGTAATTACATATATATATAGGAGTAGCAAGTAGTAAATTTCTATTTGATCGATATAAAGATATAAACGATTGATGTAAAGTTGCTGACAGACGACCAAAAATAATAAATAACATATGTTTTGCTGGAAAATAAGCAGTAAAAGTCACTTAACGTCCTCAAATGTTCTGTCATTTTACTACCTAGCTGGCCGAAAAGACACACGCGCACACACACACACATACATACACACACACAATATTTTATTAAATTTAGTAAAGACGTTTCGGATAGTTACGGATATGGGAAATAAATAAAATAATGTGCAAGTAATTGACGAGATTACTTTTTACCCAATTACGTTTATATTCCTCTTCAAGCGTTGCAAGTGGTCACGCCATAGATTTAAAATAAATACAGAGGTTATGGTCTTAGACCAACTCCCAGACGACATACATTCGGCTCAGTGGACCAGCAACGGTTTGACGACGATCCAATCAATACATAATATATGACAACGATATTAGTTCAGTGAACTGCATAAGACACGTGTGCATTGCTCGTTATCCTTACATGCATGGAGCCTCCTGATTCGTATCGAGGATTCAGTCTAGCAATAAATTGGACATCGAAATTAATACTACGGGTTCGTTAGTGTTGCAACATGTACTTAACCTAACGCTGGACGTAAGAATATTATTCTCGTAATGTTAGGAACCTTTTTTTTTAGACTGAAGTAGCAAACGAACATGCAGTCCATCTGATGGTAAGTAGTCACTACTACCGCCCATAGACATCTGTATGCAACTTCATATAGAAAAGGGGTTCTATCTGAAGTCAATCACAGAAGCTTTGCTACTTCCGAGGACTAAGATGGTCGCCTCATATGTATCGAAGGTGTGGTTTGGGAAGAGTGCGGTTGCCGACTCAATTATGAGCCGGCAACAACACACTTCCCCTGAAACGCAAGAAATATTTCACGCTAGAAATAGGTGTGGCGGAGGTACCTCCCAGGTCAAACTACACTGGTTCTACCACTTGGTATGAATGTATCTATTTTATTAATTTGGTAATAAAATTATGTTTTTATGACAAGACCTTGGGCCTGCCACCCAAGAAGACTAGCTAAAAAAAGATATATCTCAAAAACAACGCCACCTATTGGAGCGCAAAGAATCCTATCCTCTAAACGGTACCCGATAATAAACTCAAAGGAATTGGGCCACAGGCCATAATAAGGGCCATAGTCTGTCCGTCACTGGAAAAAAATCCAACTATTTTGGAATGCCTTTGTATACTTCAATATGTGATTATTTTCATAATAAATTTACACCATAATTAGCATAGTATTAGTTTCAAAAATTAGTGCTCAGAAAGAGATTATTTCATTTTCAGTTGATTTCTTCATTTTCAGTGAGCATTCTATGAACCAAAACAAATACAGAATGTATTATATATATCAGCAAATAATGAGTAAAATCACTGAGTGTTAAAATTAAGATAGTTCATTCAACGCTTCGTCACTGAAAAATAAATTCAAATATCAAAAAATACGGACAAAAAAGGCTAAATGAGAGTCTTTACACAAAGCCGGAATCCGCGATGTGCCTAAAGGGCTGACCGATAGCTATTCTCCATTTAAACAGTCTATAATCAAGAACATAACGAATATTTACGAAAAACGTACATCGTACCTCGCCCTCAACCCATTATTGTCCCACTGCTGAGCACGGGTCTCATCTAAAAATAAGTCTAGGTTATAGGCTACGAATTGGTACAATTCCCAAGCCCTTGACAATATTTTATTAAAGAACGCTCAGGCGTGCAGATTTTCTCACAATGTTTTTCTTCAGCGTCCAGTTCTTTTTTTTTTTTGTTTCCTAATAACGTAACCCAATGACGTGGAATATTACCGTTAACTATATCAAATATAAATGTCAATTTCATTCAATTAATTGAGCGAATTCGCCGCTCGGTAATGCAATCTGTTACATACCGATCAAATAACCCGCGGCGATATTTATCGCACCTACCCGATTACCGCGCAGCGATGACGGCCGTCGATGGAATAAAAATCATGGAAGAAACATAAAATTGCCCACAGTACTTTGTTAAAAATCACCGATTAAAAACCGATTACTTAAAAACGATTGATTGCAGGATAAGCAATATTTTTAAGGTCTTACATTTTTAAATAACAGCAATTGTTATAGGTATCCAATAAAACAAAGAAATAGATTTTAATACTTGTTCATAATGTTATTTTGTCATTCATTTAGATCTCCAATCATCATGAACTTGGCATTCATTTAGATCTTCAATCATCATGAATTTATGAAAAACTAAGTATCCCCAGTCTGCGTATTTAGTTTTCAGCAGATAAGACATAGGCTCACTAACCGAAAATAATTAATTAATTAATAACAAGACAATTATCCTATGTTAATATAATATTAACCGTCATTACGTCAATCTGGGTATGCATTAAAATCCAAAAATATATATTAATAAAATCTCTACGACAGAACGAACCTTGTTTATAAGTAATCGGTTGGCAACTTCATACCAGGACAGAGATTCTGAAATCAATCACAGGTGCGTTGCTTCTCCCGAGGACTAAGATGGTCCCCTCATATGACAGTGAAACAAGGTCTTCTATTTCCAAAAGGCCTTCTACTGAAGAACTGCTATACGTTAGAAATATGAGTGGCGTTTTACCACCTTACATATTACATAATTATACATTGAATGATTAATTAAATAGTATTTAAAGTAATACATAAACAAAAGAATAATTTTTGAAGTAAATCATTAATTTAAAAACAAATGCACTAATTACTCAGCGATCGCCAACCCCAATGGAAAAGTAGTAATAATCACTCGAACACAATCGAATGACGAGGTTTTGATATAATACGAGAGAATCTCATTTTGGTCGGCTTTAATTACCGAAATGATTACACATATTATCATCTTTAGGTAAAGTTACTTATTATAAAAAATAAGCAACACGTTGTGAAAATCGTTAGACATTTAACTCTAATTAAACCTCATTGGATGTCTACAATTAAAGCTATTGTCTATATTACACGATTTTACAAGTTTCGGCTTTGTGATGATAAGTAAGAAATTAGTATTCTCTCCCCCTTTTGTATATGTATTTCTTCGGTACGTACAAGATGGGAACTATGATCTTGCATAATTAAAGTACTGAAATGTCGTATAATTAATATTAATTGAAGACATCCTCGTCTTTAACGAACATATGATTTTGTTCATTTGATAGATGATTTTAATCATAAACCTCACAACCTCGTCCATGTAGTTCCGGGATCAGAATAGGGCTACGGTATCCTCTGCCTGTCGTAAAAGGCGACTAAAAGGGGGCTTCCGGGGTTGCGGGCGGCAAGAGTTCATCTACTACGAGTTCAGGGATCTTGAACCGTTCAGCCAGGTGACCCCAGGAAGTACGGCGGTAAGTGCGTCGAATACCGTCGTAATGACCAGACGGTGCAATGAGCCCAGCCGTACACCTGGGTGGAGCCCGATGGGGCAATGTACTCAGAGGACTCCGGTTGTGTTCATCTGGAGATCCCGGAGTCCTCTTCGTAGCGCCGAGAACGACCACTGGAGGGTTTTAGAGCGGTAAAAATCCCACATAACCTTGTGTCGCCCCCACGGCGTCGGGTACCTTTTGAAGGTTTACTCTCGAAAACAAAAAAAACACCTCACAACGTCTTCGAACCTCGTCTACCGACTGAAAGACGTGGTTCGAAAAAGAACACGTTAGTAGAGTCAACTGAACTTTAAAAATCAACCATCCTCAAAGTGTTAAGAATGGGTACAAACTTAAATTGGTTTAGTTATTTTTTTATATAAGTAATCAGACATTTCAAAGATTCAAAAACGTTTATATCCAGGCTAATAAAATTGCACTAATTTACGTGGTTTAAGGCAGTTTTCCTCAATCTTTTAAAAAGTTACGAATTCCTTACATATAATTAAATTTAGCTACCCACTACAATGGTAGTGGTAGATAAATTTAATTATAATGATAAAAAATAAATATAATGATATTTCTGATAATATTTGTATAATTATGTAACACGGATAAAACTTGTGTTTTTTTTTTTGTATGATTATAATTAATTATTTCTAATAGGCAATTGAATGAAAGCAGACATGTTTATTAACAAGTATTTTTTATTTATTCATAGAATATTTTTATCAACAATATGTTGTTTCAAAATCTTTTTAGTAATATACATTATATTCATTAAATTAATTTCTTTGTGTTATTGAGAGTAGCTACCCATATAGTAATAAAACTTAGATTCAAAAGTTATAATTAAACTGAGTCTATCATGCTGCTAATAACAGACAATGGTTGGGAAAAACCAGTACAATTGACTAAGATTCAGTTTCTATTCAAGATTTTCCTTTTTAGTTTGTTTTTACAAACAATTTACTGCATTACAAAAAACTTTTTAGATGAATAAAATGATGGAATTATTATTAAAATTAAAATTGAAATTATTTAGTTTAATGGGTTTGGAGTGGTTACTTTATTATTTTTAAGAGAAGTGATATTTGTACTAACTTTAATAATTTCATTTTTTTTTTAATTCACATAATACAACAAATAAATGTCTCATAATAAAATGATAAAGAATGAAAATTATCACAAAAAAAAATATCACAAGAGAAAAGAATAAAAAAACAAAGAAATAAACATTTTAGGAAATTGTATAAAATGATGTGACAAATAATAGCAAAATAAAAAAATTAAAACACTATTACTAAGTACATACCTGCTTTACCATAAGAAGCTGGGGAAGAAGCATAATAGTAGCAGTAGATGCCGAAGCCCAGCACCAACACCAGCAAGGCCAGGAGCCGAGTGGAGGACGGCCGGCAACGTGGAAATCTTGGTCTCATATTGGCCACTACTGACAAAGAAAAAAATTAAAAACCTACTTTAATACTCATGGTATTTCTATTGTACACTAGACAATGTCTATTGTAACAAGAAAAAAATGTTTATTAAATTTCATATTTTTTTAACATATTTAATTCTATTTTTATTTTGTATCATCAATCATCAATAGGCACCTAATTTTTATTTATCATCGATAGTCGTAAACTAGCACAATGCATTTATATTTTTTTTAATTTAATTAAATTCAAAATAATTTATAAATTATCAAAAAATCCTAAATCTAACCTTTAACATTACGAATTTCTAAGAAAAGAATAATATGATTGTTAATACGATAATAAAAGGAACTGTCAGAAATACTTCACAAAATTAAGAAATAAAAACTATTATAAACTTTGAAACTTTTAAACTTCACTTATTTTTAAAAAATACACTTACACATTACCCGTATTATTTCCAGGTCAATAAATATGATTTCGGACATAAAAGTTTAAGCAAAACATTTATTTTTTCCAAAGGGATTAATAAACACTTATTTCGTAAGTAACGAAACTTTCACTGCTATGTACTGCAAAGATGTGCATAACTTAACCAATGTCAACACTTTCTTAACTTACTTCAAATAAAGCTAAAAGTTCATTAAAAATATTAAACGTTAGTACACAACATGTTTTATCTCATAAAAACAAAAGACGTCACCTTGAAATTAAACTACTCATCGTAAATCTTCAAAAAAACTTGTAAACAATCTAGGTGTTGTAGTGTCTGGTCTAGAAAATATTTACTTACATTAAATACGTTGTTGTAGAATATTCCACCACCAAACAATAAACTATACCATTTTATTTTAACATAAACTATATATGAAAAATCCCGAATATATTCGACTGCAGTAAACAGAGTTCGATGATTCAACGCGTGTGCCACTGCAGGCAACAGAGACGACCGAGATCTAACGCCGAATGCCGATTGCCGACGCCGACTTGGACCGATCAGACATCCGAGTCGCGCTTGGCAGGCACGCCCTTGCTGTCAAAAAACTACCATTTAGTTTACCGAATATGAAACAAACTTGTCTATCTTTTTAGAACGCACGTTTGTTCTAAATTTTATTTATTTCTAATGAATGTTTACAGGCTTGTTTACTTATGATTTTTTTAACTCTAAATAAATGTAGTAATATAATCCCCGACTGATACAACATTTTTCATATAGCAACATTCATCAACTGACAGATGGAACAAGTGTGGTTTGCGGACTGCAAAACAAATTACAAAAAAGTTTCCGCCGGTATGTGTCGTGTAGTACATGTAAAGGCTAGTTTAGTAAATATTACAAAATTGCTATGTGATCAATGCCTAATTATTTTATGAAATTTATTTGGTTCCAAATTTATGTTTAATTTATTTTATATAATATTTAAAAACAAACGTATGAGATTTTCTTGTTACTATGGTGAATTAATAAAATTGCGAAAATGTCGTATCACAATTAAAATTTTAATTTTAATGTTGTAGCCAAGTCTTTAAGGTGTGTAATATCTGTCAAGTGAAGATTTAAACTGTAACGAGTCCCCATCACATCCGCTATAAACAGTACGGTAATTAAGTATCCTTAAAAATATTGGCTACTTAATCTTTGATCATTCAGTACAAAAATGTAAATGTCACGTATTTTTGTTTTTGTATTAAAAATCAAATTGCTTGAAGCTATTTAATTTTTTAATATTTGGAAAATTTTGTAAGGCTACGTTTTCGTCTGGGGTAATATAATGGGTATATAATGGGGTAATGGGGTAATTGCTTTGGGGTAAATTAGAGTTGAACAAACGAACAAATTAATTAGGATGTCTTAGTTTATGCATGTAACATACATCTAACAACAGAAATTTTTTTTATTGATTGTGGCGGTGTTTCGACTATTAGACGAAAATTAGTACTTCTATAAAAATCAATAGCAATTTAGCTTTCAATTTCAAATCGATCAGTTTTACCCCAACTTCGATATATACCCCAAAGCAAGCCTGCTTAGCCTAGGTCATACCGTCCCCCACCCTCTCTCCAGCAGCACTAGCATGCGGTTAAGGTTAAACAACATCATTTTTTGGAATACCCAAAAGAAGTTTTGAAGGTGGTAGACTCTTTGTGTTTCGACTCCAGAAGCACCACCACCACACCTATTTTTGCCTAATATCAGCAGTTGTGTTACGCGCTATTGTGTTCTGGTCTGAAGGGTGTGGTAAGGGAGACATACTTTTCCGAGGCATTCCACCTTAGTCCTCAGGAGTAGTAACGCTTCAGTGGCTAGCCTTAGGTAAGACTTTGATCTTGCCTAGCGTTGATTACAGAAGTCCATGGGCGGCAGTAACCACTTACCATCAGGTGGGCTGCATGCTAGTTTGCTACTTCCATACTATAAAAAAGAAGTATCCTTGTTCATATGAAAGCACGTTACATATGCTATTGAATAACAATAGCTAAAGTAGCTTGCGGTGATGCTCAAAATAAGAATTTCTATCTGTACCTTTACTCACATCGTTAATTGTATGAATGAATGAAAACCTACGAGGTTATCACTAGTTGATTTTTCACGTTAATTTGAACGACCCTACGAACAGTCGCAAGGGAGAGAATGCCCCAGAAATTTCCATTCTCTACCCCTCTGTATGTGTGGACACCCTCTGCCATTAAAATGGGGACGTTGCCCCCTGCCTCGCTCGGTATGTGCTACTTCCAAAGTTGAATCGCTATAGAGACCAATGTTCTTTCTAAATTGTTTTGCTTTAATTGTCGTGACCCGTGTGTTTCATAACTTTGTTACTACCTTGTGTTGTGTCCATAGACCGTTGCCACTTACCATCAGGTGGGCTGCATGCTCGTTTGTTACTTCCATATTATAAACAATGCAGTTATCGGTATTTTGTTTTTTTTTTCCGATTGCAATGAGATTGTGTTTTGAGTTACGTAGCTCATTGTAATAAAGGAGATTATAGTGAACTTTTAAATACAATTAGATACGTGATAATCGTGATAAACAAAAATGCGATTATTACTTTCTTCTTCTTACGTCGTATTACTATTATGCTTTATTGCTGTATACTAACATTAGATATAAGATTATTTGTAATACTAACACACCTATGGATGGTCCATAGGTGTGTTAGTAATAAAGTTAGTTTGAAATACAGTTAGTTAGTTTGTCTAAAATAAAGTTATTATTATTATTATTACTGCCCAGCTAGACCAGATGAGTTAGTCATTTGGTGCTTATGTATATATAATAGAAGTTAGTAGAGACAAACGATTAAATATTTGACTTTAAATTCTTTAACCCTCATCATCTAGGGGTACGGGGAACCACACAAGTTCGGCATGTGTTGCTTACATATTTTAGTAAGTTCATGAGTTCATGACACATATAATTAAACAAAAAAAACCTTCGACTATTCCAAACCGATGAAGAAGGTGTACTAGGATCATGAAGATCAGGTTCATCACGACGTTGAAACTATGTCAAATGCGAGCGCCAACATCGATACCGAGATTAATTTCAATTGTGTTTTAATTTGCAGTGTCATAGAAGACGCTCCTACTTTTTGCATACTTGAATACATACTTATCTCATTTAGAATTCTTGATCAATAAAGGTGTCCGAGGTTTGGATACCAGGGACCGAACCCTGATTTTCTGACCGAACGAAAATTATGTGTGTATTAGAAATAGATTTTACAATTTTGCCGTGATAGGCCTTGGCCGTAAAGTTTAACATTGCGAGATAGGTGTTACGCCTGAGAGATGTGTAAAATTATTTTTTAAGGATGTATGAAGTCTACTCCGCACTTAGACAGTGTCATCGACTATGAGCTAAATCCCTTTCACTCTGAATAGAAATGTGCCCAGCAATGGGGCAGTAGAAGGTTGAAGAAGAAGTCAAGGGTTAAAATATACTATACTATAATAGTTCATCTGTATGTGTTTAGGTAAGACTTTATTGTTACCACAAAAAGTATGAGTCAGACGTCGTCTAAGAGACTCACTTCTAATGTATCTTCAAATGAATCAAATGAACCCAAACACGCGTCGGGAACTGTGTCACTGATATGATCTCTTAAACGCGACAACCTCGACAGATGTGTGTCCGGCTTATCCAATGTTACAAGTTACTGGATACGTTGTAATAACATGTCGCATTTAGTCAAAAGACCGAGTCCGCTCGGCTTACTTCTATTTTGGAACCTCATTTTAAAGTAGAACGAGTAAAGTGTTGGGTTCGGCTGGTGTTCTATGTCTGCTAATATATAGGTATTTCTTTATCTTGATTACAGGCCGCCCCTGGCCTGTAATCAACCCTAGATAAAAAAATTCTTGCCTGAGGTTGCTCACAGATTAACGCGTAAGTTAAGGTCAGGATAAGTTAAAACACCGGATCAAGTTAAAACATTAGATTATTATGTCTCCTGCATTTTACCGTACTTATTAATATTTATATATTATGATTATAGACATCCACAATGCAAAAAAAATCAGTTAAAATTATCAGAAACTCGATCAATACTTTAAATAAATAGATTCAGTTTACCTTAAAATATTATAAAAATATAGTTTACTATATTATTATACACAAACAAATATTTGTAAGGTATTTTAATCTATTATTACAAGCTTTGTATGTGGAGTTAATTGTTACTTTAGATTGTTTAGATGCATTATTGCAAGGAGGTCCTCATATTGAAAACATTGTCGGGTAGACTTGGTTCTGCAGTATATACTATTAAAACATTAGACTATTGTCTGATGTAGAGCCAGCCAGAACAGCCAGAATAGTTCATTTTTGGTTAATTTCATAGCATTATGTCTCAGGGTATACTGCTGTGGGGTGCTCATCAGACCTCGGCACTGTCTTTGTGAAGAGGGTTTTACGAGCCATTTATAATCACGATCCATATAATATAAGAATTTGATGTATGTTAAGAAAAATATTAATAAATTCAGTAAACGGTGTGACGATGAATTAATAATTCTTTAATGGGTCAATGTATGTATACGCTTTTATATATATTTGTATATATATATATATATATAAATAAGCGCTTTTTACACTCATAGCCCCACAGTAGGATTTTCTCCTGAGTCGTGGGTGCCATGGACACACAAAGACGAATACACAAACACCCAGACCCAGAACAGACATCTAAACTCATCATTCAGATGTCTGTCTGGCCGGGGATCGAACCCGGAACCCACTGCGTGGCAGACCAGTATTGTGACTGCTCAAATCACAAACAAATATACAAATATATATATATATACATATATATATCCTATTTATCGTGCCCAACAGTTACTTAGTCTATCCTATAGCTAAATGTAAGGCTAGATACTATAAAGTTATAAAATGAAAAAAGACAAACCCGATAAGTTTCTAGCAGGATCTTCTCAGTTGTGACCGTCAGAACACGGTGGAAGTGTAACAAAAATATGGTGACTGACAATTTGTAAATGCCCTCGTTGGCGTATGCAAAATAAAAACATTCATTATTAAATCGAAGGAGAAAATACAAAATTCTTTATCCTTTGTGCAAGCATGTGCACTGTATACCGACTGTACGCTAACATCCTCGATGTGACACGGCTTCAACTCTTTCGTGTTACCCTGCGCCGCCCTGTCGTTGCCACGCACGTGTGGTGTGGTTGTGTGCCAATGACAGGTTAGGAACATGAAAACACTATTACGGGATGTCACAACTTTAAAAATTAAATTGAAAACATACAGCTCTCATAAAGACAAAAGTAAAAAGAAGCAATCCCTTTAACCTGACTTAAGCGTGCGCCCTAAAGTTGGAAACATCTTACATCGGTCGTTACAGGATTCCCCTATTTAAGTCATGAAGGACAATGACAAACCACGGAGAGAGTTTACGTGTTTTATTTCATTCCGGCTCAAACTATATTACATTGTAATACATTACAATCTTGTTCTTCTGATTATTTATTGCTTTATTAGTTTGATATGTGGAAAGAATGAGGGACGGCTCAGGTACAAGGTGTCACAATTGTCTGTAGCGGCAGAAGTTTTAAAAAAACTGAAATCTTCTTCAGCTATAGATGAATTAATAAATCAACATCCGTTACATATTCCAAGTATCAACATGATTACTTTTTACTGAATGCGAGCGTCAATATACCACTAACATATTTATAACATAAACAAAATACTAATAACGCTTTAACGCTTTCCACACTCATAGCCTCACACTAGGATTTTCATCTGTGTGAGGGTGCCATGGACACACACAAAGACGAAAACACAAACACCCAGACCCAGGACAGAATCTAAATTCATCATTCAGATGTCTGTCTGGCCGGAAGTCGAACCCGGAACCCACTGCGTGTGAGACCGGTATGGTAACCGCTTCGCCACGCGGGTCGTCAAAAATGCCTATCTAATTTGACCCATAGGTATGGAGTGTATTCGGATTTGCAAGTTTTTATTATTTTTTTTTACAGTTTGTAGTAATTAAAATTAATCTCATATATTTTCATGCCAAAGTGATGATAATGATGTGATGAAACGTTAATTTTGTTGATTACTCAAATAAATAACGTAGTTATTGATCTATCGTGTCTTTTCCTTAACTATCCGGGGTCACCCCACGTTCCCCTACTCGTAACTCCGGCCTCAGCCGTGGGAGCCTGGGTTCAAAACCAAAGGCTACTTTTGATTTTTAAAAGCTACGTCGACGCAGTCGCCCTATTACAGTCCCACTCGTAAGCACGGAGTGAGAGGGTTTTGGGCCGTAGTCCACCACACTGATCATATGCGGATTAGTATACTTTACTTATTTTTGATAATTTTATTTTATGAACTATCAGACGTCTAAGTAATTCACAATGGCAAGTGACATTTAATGTCTAATACGCACGAAAGGGTTAATGATAATAATATGCATTCATTAGGTTAGTAAAAACTAGAGATGCCACGAATTTGGCCGAAAACAGAATAACGAATATTCGTCAAAATTTGCGTCAAATATTTGGCAGCCTAATATTCGCCAACACTTAGTATTTTTTATGGGTGACAGGTCACAGCTCGTCACTTACAAGTTTAAACTTGCAGTAGGTAGGCACGAATCTAGAAGCATATATGATCATTCATGACCACTTCGAAATAAAAGGAATGTCTATGAACATGACAAAACCATTGACTCATGATACTAGTAGATAGTTTCTGGAATTGTTTTGAGAAGGTCGTTGCAGAAAATGTACATTCAGATAGATGAATGTGTGGAACAGAAAAATTACAGCAAAGTAATTTTTAGTTGTAAGTTTAATATTAGTAACATGATATCGCGCCTAGACTGGACAGGAGATCCTTAAATGTGGTAATCAGCAAACACAAAACTTTATTAAAATTTATTTATTATCTCCCGGTAGCCGTGTAAGTAATGAGTGGGTGTTTTCGGAAGCAGGTATAATTTATGAGGAAAAACGCAATCGTCTGCTATCGACAAGTGTTTTCATTCATCAAAACTTACCTCCACTTACTACTGGTGTATTTAAAATATTAATATGTTTATTTGTTGGTTAAATAAACATCTTTGTGAGTTAGTTTTAAGTTTTTTTTTTATAATTTGCTATTCGGCATTCGGCGGAGTAGTTTGTAATATTCGACTGAATACCGAATAGCGAAATAAGTGGTCAATAGCCGAATACCGAATATTTGCCTAATGATCGTGGTATCTCTAGTAAAAATACGTACATTTGAAGAAAGGCACTAGTTTACAAGTTCTTTATTTACTCGGTTAGAGGTAGTCAAAATTTTCAAAATTTATTGCATTTTCTTAAAGTATAATATCCTAAAAATATTCTCTGACAATTTGAAGGGAATCCAACAAATACTTTTCGAGTTATTCGACAATAATAAAGAGCTTTCGGGCGCTCCGGAACGCTCAAGAACAGGTAAGCGCGCTAACGAAAACAGCCGAGAAGATAGAACTTCTAAATAAGTCGTAAGTTGTAGGTGCTACATACATAGGCAATAGCAAATCGATATTTTGGAAGCTTCTAAAATGGCCGAAGAACTATTATAATTCCCAGAATAGATGACTCAGTGTAATTAAATAATTCGTACTACTTCTACGTAAATCGAGTATAAAACTTAAAATGCGAATCTTATGTCCCACGAGTATATGAGCGCCGACTTCAGAACTATGTACTATGTATTGTGTATGTATTAACCCAACATATACTTAAATTATTTTCTACTTTTTTGTAGCATAAAAGTCGGTTTCTATATTTTGTTTAAAAAATCACACTTTTTAGTGTTGATACACCTTAATCACCTTATTGATATTCTTAATCACCAATTATATTATATTATATCACTAATTTTGCTTCTTAAAAATAAATTTACACAAAAGCATAACCCATAATCTTAATAAAAACGAGAATTCAACTTCCAATATTGATGTTAAATTAAATCTAAGACGTAAATTTTACAAATTGTATTTAGGTAAATAAAGGTTACATCTGATTTTGCGCATCCGCGTGCAGGCAACCGCGCCCTGCTCGCTTAGTTTTAGGTTTTCTTTAATGTTCTAACCCAAATTAATCCATCCTATATATTTATATAGGATGGGTTAGCTACAGCTCAATCTATCGTCATCAGGGATTAAGATATTCAGAGTCAAATTTTTCATCACATGTCTCTGTGTAGGAACCTATTAAAATATGTAAGCTACAAATGCCAAACTTATGTTTTAAGCAAGTTCTACACCTACATTATCAGGGTTGAATAGTTGAAGCTCAAATATTTAATCGTATGTCTTAATCGTAATTCTACTCAAAAAACTTAGTAGATACATATAAGTTAGGGCCAAGTAGCTTTCACGTATAATTTAGGTTGGCTTTCACTTTGCATGAAAGCCGAGGGATTGAAGATCAAGTTTTTCATCAATCACCTCTCCTTAGGATTGCTCTTAACGTAAACGTAACGTTAACTCCTATCGTAACTCTTAACGTAAGGTTAACTCCTACGGTTTAGGTATTGGGTACCAATGCCTCAAGATGAGCGTTGAAAATTTGAAGGTCAAATTTCTCGTCTTAAGCCGCTACTCAGTAATCTACTTATATATCCGTAAGCACTAAATGGCTAACACCTATGGTTTAGGCTTGCAGTACCCTGCATAATCAAGATTGAGGAGTTGAAAGTCAAATTGTCCGTCATAGTCTCTGCTCAAAAACCCTAATACATATTTGTAAGCACTAAATCGCCAGCTTCTATGGTTAAGGCTGGAAGTAGTAAGTATGGTCTAATAATGCCCCCTGCATCATCAGGGTTGAAGAATTGAAGTTCAACATTTTTATTTCATGTCTCTGGTTAGTTTATGTTTCATTTTATATCGTTTCTAATATTATTATACATAATAATTAAACAACAAATAGCAAATTCTTACGATTTATGCATTCAGTATCCCCACATCATCAGGGTTTAAGAGTTGAAGGTCCAATTTATCGTCTTATGTCTCTGCTTACCAATCTTATTATGAAATGGTAAGCACCAAATGGTCTACATTTATGGTTTAGGCCTGCAGTACCCCTGCGTCATCAGAATTGAAGAGTTAAAGCTTAAATTTTTCATTATATGCCTTTGCATAATAATCTTATTATATATCCGTAAACACCAAATGGCTAACTCCTTTGGATTAAAATTTCAGTACCCTGCATCATTAGGGTTAAGGAGTTAGGGTAAGGTCAATTTCTTCATCTTAATCCCTGCTTAGCAATCTTAATATATATCCGTAGGTACTCACCAACTGGCTAACCTATCCTCCTGGCTTAGGCTTGCAGTACCCCTGCATCAGGTTTAAGGAGTTTAACGTGCTACTGGTTAGCATTAAAGAGTTCTACCTTCCTTCATCAGCTTAGCGTCATGACATGATGACGACTATATGCAAATGTCTCAATAGCTTTAGAAAATATATGAAAAACATTGTTAATGCTTACAACATTTGAGGGTTGCCCTCAATTTCCTTGGGATCCCGTCATCATATCCTAATTTAGTGCCCATGGGACCACCTCAGAAGTATACACTTTTGAATAAAAAAATAATTTTGCAAATCGGTTCACAAATGGGGGAAAATAGATGAATATACATAAAAAAATACATACAGTTGAACATAGAACCACCTACTTTTCGAAGTCGGTTAAAACTACTGGTGACCACTATAACTCGAAAGCCTCTCAGTAGATTTCAATGAAATTTATACAGCTTTTGAAAACCATAAAAACTTGTGCCTGGTCGAAGGATTTAGTTTTTAATTTATTTTTTATAAACAATTAAGTTTTGGTTGTTTCCCGAAAATCTGAAACTTGTTGATAATGCCATTTCCTCAATATTTTTTTTGAAAAACAAGCTTCGACCAGGCACTAGATAATCTATTAATAAAACCTTTTTTTATTTTGTTTCATTGATTTTAAATGAATCTCCAAAGATTTGTGATGGTCACCGCAAGGAACTTCTGTTGGAACTGGATCAACACAAACAGCCATAACTTAGCTAGAATTGCGACCTTTTTTTTTTGGTCCTCAAATTATGATGTCACAGAATATTTACATTTAATAGAAGCGCCATAAATGAGTCTCGCTCCATCCTAAATCTTCCCTCAGGCTGGCTCCATGAATCCATCAGCCTTTTGAGGTAATGTCCATACAATGCTGAGCAGAGGTTCGCCGTAATAGGGGTTTTTATGAGTAGTAATATAAACCGCAGTAGGTGTTGATGTTATATAGGAAGACGGTACTGCCCAACTCCTGGATCTGTTCCTTATTGCCCTCCTCTAATTCACCAGAGGGGGTGTGGTGCTATTCAAGCTCGACCCGATTCTTGCCTTGGTATTATATAGTTTCGTAAGTAACACTACTTACGAACATACACAGCCGCACATACGAAACTACGTACTACAAATACACATTCGTACTACGTAGTTTCACATGTGCGGCTAAATCGTGCAACAGAATTTTAAACCAGTTAACCCCAAGGGACTGATCTACATTATGCATGTACGTTTAGTCTGGATGATCATTAATGATAGCTTAGTGACGTCATTCCTAATTCAAATTTCATTCTAAATCCAATATGTATTACGCTTTACGTCACTAAGCTATTATTTTTTCTAATTTTTAATAATCATACTTTATATTTATCACGCATGTGATTCATCGGATCCGGTTACGTTTACGGCATAACGTATAATCCAAGACAATAAATCCGTAGGTAAAGATTACAAAATAATAGGACTACACTTTTTAAAACATGCCTATCCCTATTATCTTTAATAAAGAGACCTAGTGTAACTTTCCCCTGTTTTTGTGTAACGAGGGGGAAACCTTCAAAAGGTAATCTACCCGACGTCGTGGGAGCAACGCCGGATTTTTACCGCACTAAAACCTCCCCGGTGCCCGTCCTCAGCGCTGCATGAGGACTCCGGGATCTCCGACGGAACACAACTGGAGTCCTCCGGGCACAATGCCCGTTACGGACTTTTCTCCGAGATTTGCACACACCGTGCCTTCAAATGTTACGACGGCATGCGACCCCATATGCCGCCGTCCTTCCCGAGGCCGCTTAGCTGGACGGCTCTTGCCGCCTGCAACCCCGGAAGCCCCCTTTTAGTCGCCTCTTATGACAGGCAGGAGATTCTGGTCCCGGAACTTACTCACTCACTCCCTAACTCACCTGAAAACATAATTATATTGGGAATTTATTATGCGTAATAGAAACACTAGACTAGTGTTTCTCTTTCTCATGGACCTGCATATAAGTATAGTATGTTTTGTGAAGGGGAGAGCCAAGAGAGAAAAAAGGTCGACTGGTCTAAGAAATTATTTTTACTCTATGCTTATTAAATAGGTAGCAGTCCTAAAAAGGAGGACCAAAAATTATTCTTCTCACCAATGCTAAATCCCTCCTTTATATACACCCCTATACATACTTTACATATGCACATGCAGGTATCCTACAAAGTTACCATATTTGGAAATAAACTCATGTAAATAATTCTATGACGATCCGCGTGGCGGAGCGGTCACCATTCTGGTCTGACGCATTCGATGGATCCCGGATTCAATTCCCGACCAGATAGACATTCAATGAGTTTAGGTATTTGTTCTGGGTCTGGGTGTTTGCGTATTCCTATTTGTGTTTCCATGGTACCCACGACACAGGAGAAAATCCTAGTGTGGGGCTATGAGTGTAAAAAGGGTTTTTTTCTATTATCGGACTTTTTGTATTATGAACGTCATGTAGACTGTAGATATAGTGTTAAATTTAGTGACCGCTCGAAGCTTCGGCTTCGGATAAAATGGGCCGAAATTTTTGCAGAAGCTGAATATTTCTAGCAAGCATGGAAATTGAATGAATTGTAACGAATGCGCGACATCACGATGGAGATGGCGAAGCGCAGGAGGCTCGTACACAATCCGTTGTTGGCTTGCACAGTCAGTTGTGTTTGAAATTAAAGTTATTTTAAAATGTTGCAAAATAACTTTAATCAGATCTAGAGGTATTTATTTATATATTATAAGATATTGCATATATATAAAATTAGCAGACCTGTGCCCACTTCGTTGAACATTAAAACAATTTTTGGTGTTGTTCTTAGTACTAATGTTAGGGTTTATACCCAACTGCCACAAGGAGCGTTATGTTTTCACCGCTTATGTATAAACCAGAAGCGTAGCGTGCCTTGTGCCCTGTATCAACATTAGTTGGGGGCCCAAATGAAAGGTAAAGATTTCTCATAAAAGAAACAAAAATGCCTGCATTAAATTAAAATAATTATTTATTGTTTATAATAGTTATTACTTCCTCCTGCAAAATTACTTACTTTGAGAGTATTATGCATAACATTTTACTAATTTTTGCTTTCACACGTTAGGGACTTCTGTAGTCCGGGGGCCCCGTATGTGATGGACTCTTACAAAACATCGTGACACGTAATTTATATATATTAAGATATTTGTTTAATACATATAAGTAGATTTTACTAAATACTTATTAAAATAACGCTTACTTATTCAAGTGATACAACAAATAATATATCAGGCAGGTATAAGAGAGTATTTTTATTTATTTTCTACGAGCACACACCGATATCAATAAACACGATAATAAATAAATAAATATAATAAATATCGATGTCATGCTCATTAAAATGGAATTTGATGAGCGATATCATGTGTAATTTAGAACGAGTAAAATGTTTCAATAACGTATCCCAAATCTTATTTGTTATATATAAGAGAAAGTCGGTAAGAAAATGCTGTTTTTCTCTCCCTAATCTCCCCTAAATGACTGTTATATGGTTGCAAGAACGAAGATTTAAGAACTAATTGATATTTATTTATTCAATAGTTTCTCTTAGCCTAGTGGACGTATTTACGTTTGTGATTTGTTGTGGTGCGGCATTTTACGTTTTATTGCTCTAACTAAGACCGAGCCACTTTAATCTATCGTTTTATTTCCAACTCTGGCTAACATTCGTTGAAAATAAATTCACTAGTCCTTTCTATATTGTTTTTTACAAGGGAAGAGGGATTAACACGTTGGCAATATAAAAATATGAGAAAATAATACAGAATCCGACAACTTATTTAATTTTATACTTACCATATAAGTACAACTACAATTGAAAACTAAAACATCAGTAACTTACTATTTATAATATTTTGCGCGCTATGTCACATAAGTATTTTTAATATGGGTAAATATATTAAGTACGTTTAGTTACCCAATTGACATTAATTATCGTTGTAACCATGAGTATACATAGCTTTATCG
>MOOZ01000257.1:558642-570702 GCA_002930495.1 Cecropterus lyciades
GTCCAGCCAGGCGACCCCGGGAAGGACGGCGGTATATGTGGTCGCATATCGTCGTAAAGACCAGAAGATGCGGTGGGCCCAGCCGCTCACCTGGGTGGAGACCGATGGGGCAAAGCGCTCAGAGGACTCCGGTTGTGTTCCTTTGGAGATTCCGGAGTCCTCTTCGTAGTGCCGAAGAAGACCAGGGGGGTTTTAGTGCAGTAAAAATCCCACATAACCTGGTGTCGCTCCCACGACGTCAGGTACCTTTTGAAGGTTTCCCCCTCGAAAACAAAAAAAAAGGAATCTAGTCTCTAAACTTAGCGGTACCCCGCTGCAACATTATAGTACAATTTTAACCAGCAAATATTATATTTCCATAATTAAAATATAAGTGTAACTCGCTCGAATTTGAATTTTTTTTTAAATGGTCGACGACTTTTTGAATGGCTTCTCACTTATCTTGATAGCGTTGGGGGCTCTTTTAATTTTAAATTTAATTTTATATTCTAAAAAAATTGTTTAGATATTTGCCTGCATATTTATATATCTGTAAACATCACATCAAATACGAGTGGATGTGATGTATATGATGAGATGATGTATTTGGTATACGTTCAATATTAAAGATTTCACCTACCATAGTTTTTATCAATTTGACTGATCCGGTGCTGATAAATCATGCCTTGTAATATACACCTCATTCCCTTTCATTTGATACCCCACTTGGTTAAATTTGACAATATTCGATTATTCATCCCCATTCTCACCCTCATATCTACTAAATGGTTCAACCAACTTTGATGAAACATGTTTAATTATAGCATACTCGTCACCGTCATACCCTTTCATTTGATCCCCCACATTGACAATATTCGATTATTCCTCCCCACTTTTAACTACCATATTTAGTAACTGGCTGAACCGATTTTGATTAAACATTTTAAGAACCAGCACCCGGAAACCTAATGTCTAATAAAAAAACCGCATCCAAAAGCGGTTTACGAGCTACGTGTACACAGGCAGACACACAGTCAAACTTATAACACCCCTCTTTTTGCGTCGGGGGTTAAAAATAACTAGGTATGTACATTAAATATACACACTCATGAAATATATTAAATTATAATCTATTCACTCACCTATTGACAAAACTTCGCAGAGCCTAAACTACTAAAGGTAGAAACATGAAATTTTGACAAGAGGTTCCTTTTATGACGTAGACGTCAGCTAAGAACGGTATTTCTGATATTCCACCCTTAAGAGAGTAAAATAGGGGATGAAAGTTTGTATGAAAGTCCGTCAATTTTGAAACAACCTCAATGAAATTTAGAACTTAGCTTTGTGGTTTAATATAATTAAATATTTATTTCACCGTTTTTGAAAATCAACCCTTAAGAGGGCTAAATAGGGGTTGACAATTTTCAAAGGCCCAACGCCAGACAGATTGCGGTTGGAAGCAAGTGTTCCCATGGCCTCTCCTCTGTCTCGAGAAAGGGGTCAATAAAGGGGGTCGAAATTTGATATAGAAAGTCCACAGTATTAATGATATGAAATTTTAGATTTAGGGTGTTAGTTAAATATATAAATTAGTATATATTTTTTTGGAATATCCTTAGTTGTAAAATCTGTGAAATCCACAACATCCACACCCACTACTGTCGCTACACTCAAGCCAGGAGCCGGTGACTATTGACAAAACCCCCATTAGGGAAGTTGCAGCAGTGGAACTCAAAAGTCTGCGCGAACGAAGTCGCGGGCACTGCTAGTGTATTATATAGCGCTGCACATGCATTACAGTTTCCCTTATCATCCCTGTAGTTACGATATTAGAATTCGGCTACGGTGTTTCCTGCCTGTCGTAAGAAATGACTGAAAGAGGCTTCCGGGGTTGTAGGAGGCAAGAGTGGGAGCTCGAACCGTCTAACCAAGCGACCTCGTTGAGGACGGCAGTATGTGTGACCGCATACCGTCGTAAAGACCAGACGGTGCGGTGGGCCTAGCCACCAGTGAGGTATTAATACATAACCCGGCGTCACTCTCACTTCGTGGCTTATCTTTTGAAGAATTCCCCTTCGAAAAAAAGGTGCATGTAATTTTTTTTTTAATTCGAAATTTCGAACTGGCTGAAACACTAATGAAAAGAAATGGTTAAAATTCAATAATTGACGTTCTGCATACACTCACTAGTCGGATTATGTGGAGGTCACGGGACCTTCAATAAAACTTTGGAAAAGTGTGAAATTCAATAGGCTGACCGGTCGCTAAGCATTCCCACATTGAAGACACACACGGGGATATTTTTTTTTTACAAGAATACTAGCGTCCTAAATGCATACATTCATATATACCCTCTAATTTTATGTGTGATGTTAACTATAATAGAAATTTCAAAAATCGTTGAAGTTATAAAATTTCCGTTAAATATACCTATGTCAATTATCATATTAATTTTATTAAACACAGGAGAAACCACGCGTCACATCTATCTAGTGATAAATTTAATACAAAACGTCATTTTCATTAACGAATAGGTAGGTACGTTTCGATGGTCAATTATCATAATTATGATATGATTGAATTACCTTTTTGAGAACAGCTTCCCGTCGGTCTCTTTGACATGACATTATTAACAAAACATTTATTTTAATGTGTGACATATTACAATACACTGTTAAAATTGAAATCAATATGTTCAAATGAGTCTATAATTATTAAATAGGTAAGTAGTTCTCGTACATTTCGATATTTTTTTATCGATATACTTTTATTACGTTCAATTGTAACTAATAACATAATCAAATCATGGAAGTCAATTTTAACGTAGGTACTTTTAACTATCGTGCGTGCAATATATGTATGTTGAAACTTGGTCTTTCTATCGAGGGTCCCAGGATCGAGCCCAGACACACACCACTGATTTTTCTTAAATGACGTGCGTATTAGAAATTAATTTTATACTACTACTACTTTACGGCGAAGGAAAACATCGTGGGGAATCTACCAATTCGCAGTTGGCCCCAGCGCGGTGGACTATGACCTGTGACCATTCCTTCTTCTACGCACAAACCGTGCGTAGCAGAAGGAATGGGTTCTCACCTCACCAACACAAGCTCCACCACAATGGCAGCATGACCTTTGTTTGTCAACACAATATTATCTTAGCCCTCCAAGATATGATGATGAAGTCAGGAGTTGGATAATCCCTTTAATGATTACAAGTAAACTTTTACTTTTAGTTTGGGGTTAGGTAAATGATTCATTATGATAGTCCCACGGTTATGGCTATGATATGATTATGAAGCCACGAAATTCATAGTGTAATTTTTCCATGGGTACTAGTAAATCCTTCAAAATTGGGCGCATATAATTCGTTTTCACTGGTTAACAATGAAAATCTGAAAACAATACCAGGAAGGGAATAGTGGATTCATTTTAACGTGCCAATAAATTGAGATTGATATTTAGAAAACGAATGCTCGCTAAAACCTGGAGTGTCTATCATCCATCATTTATGGCTGAAAAATACATAGTTTTAGGTAGGTAGATATACACTACAATAAGCTTAAAATATCGGTCAAGGTAAAATTTATAGATTAACGTATTAAAATGAATACGAATCGATTATATCTATTTTAGTACGTCATAAAAGCGTATTATTGTTTTTCTGTTTTAGGGTTCCGTATCCAAAGGGTAAAAACGGGACCCTATTAAAAAACTCCGCCGTCCATCTGTATGTTTGTAACCTGTCTGTACTCTCATGAACGCTAATTGTTACACAGATAGAATTTTCACAAAATATAAGAAAATCCGGCAAAAAAATCTGCCGGTTTTTAGTTAACTATTTTATTCAAAATATAAGCTTTTATTAACAAAATAAAGTTTAAAACAATAACCCAATTACATGAACTTCGGTTTCTGTTCGCCAATTTACTATTAACCACTCAAAACCCTTTTAATACTAAGTGCTTGTATATTGAAGTGGCGGGTGCGATGGCGGACGCGGTCACGAAATATAAATATATTATGGATTATATGATATGGTATGGAAGTGCTCGTATAGGGCCATTAAACATTAGCTTCAAATTTCAATCACTGTGCTGAAAGCGTTAGCGTTCAGTGTTAAAAAGAAATCTACGATCTTTTAATACCACGAAATTTTGCTACTCACAGTGGCTAAATTGGCAAAATTCCTACAACGCCGACGTTTGCAGAGCCACGCCTTTGTTTCGTGGCCGAGCGGTAAGTCGCGCGCGAGCTTGTGTCTAGCGCGTGCCTGCGTGGTAATACCTCGACTTACGCTACCCCGACCTCTCGCGATACCCCGCGGTTCCCGTGATCCCGGGTTACGCAATTTTAAATTTAATAATTTAAAAAAATGTAGGCTCCGACGAAATGTACACTACTTCTACAAAACAAGGAATAAAACTAATAACATCGTTAAATACATATAAACAAAAAACCCGACTGCTCAAACCTAAACTAAAAACAGTATTTAATTTAAAGCTTATATGAGTTTTCGTCAAAATAGTCAAATAAAAGAATTATAATAGGGCTTATTACTTACCTATGAAATTGCCGTTTTTCATTAAATAAATGAAGCTTATTTGCATTAATTAAAGTTACCACCCATACAATCAACGCATCTTTGCCAACGCATTGATATCTTATGGATGCCCTTCTTGAAGAAATCAGCTAAACGGGAGGCAAGAAATTCTTCAAAGGCATTTTGTACTGCCTCTTGGGTATTGATTTTTTGTCCCGCCAAGAAGTTATCCAAATTCTGGAAAAAGTAAAAGTCTGTAGGCGCAAGGTCTGATGAGTACGGCGGATGACGGAGAATTTCCAACCCCAGCTCTTGTAGCTTGGAGACCGTCTGCTGTGCAGTATGACGGCGCGCGTTCAAAGCTGGTTGTGTGAGCAAAGATCATTCTGTTCAGTTCTTCACTGTACATCCGCAGTAATGCTCGTCCCGTTTGGTAAAAAGCTATGATGAATTACACCCGCGTTAGACCACCAAACAGCGATTATCACTTTTCTAGGGGTACGTTTTCGATTAGAGCATTGTTTGGTTGCTGAATCAGGGTCCAACCAAGTTGCTGAGCGCTTGCGATTGTCGAATAGGATCGATTTCTTGTCACAAGTAACAATGTGGTTCAGAATTCCTTCATTTGCATGCCTGCTGATCATTGAATTCGTGGGGTACCCATTTGTCAAGCTTTTTTACCTTGCGAATTTGACGCAAATGGAGAAATATTGTTTTGATGCTAATGTCGAATTCAGCTGCTAATTCAGCCGTAGATTGAGTATCATCAGCATCCACAATCGCCTTTAATTCGTCATTGTCGACCAAAGTTTTCGGACGACCACGGTTCATCTTTCAGGTCAAAATTTCCAGAACGGAATTAGTGAAAGAATTCCATTTTATTTTATTATTTTATTTTATTAATTTTTGGGAAACATACAATATTTAATACATACATCTATTTTCACATAGGTATAATATGTGCTACAAGTTACAAGAACGTTAGCTTTCAGCTTTTATTTGATAGGGGAGCGGATCCGAATACTGGATGGTAGCCCAATACTGGACCACCACCTTATCTCTTCTGTTTATAGCGCTATCTCTTTAAAACTTTTTAAACTATTACTTCTGAGAAATGCATCAAAGTAACTTTTGCGCCAAATCCTGCGCCAAATTGCTTATCAGTTGCCAAAAAAAAATTAAGTGTTATTTGTCGTTTGCTAACTTTATTAGAAATTATCTTCAACTAGTGTTTAAACTAATATATGTGATGCTATTATTATATTGCTGTATTACAATATTTAACCGTATATAATTATTAAGTTATATTAAAAGAAAATTTTACAACTGTTTACAAAAATAAAAATTTATTAGTTATTTTCTAGAATATAGGTAAATTCCTCAATATCGGACACTTAGCTGATCTCAATAATGAATATCCAATATTGAGGTGCATCTAATATCGAGGTACAAAATAAAATAAATAGATCAAGTATCCACTTCTTTACAAAGGAAAGCTATACAATACATTACTAAATGTTGGTAGTATGTGTAACAAGGTTTTTTTTACTGGAAAAAAATCAGAAATAAATGGGATCCGCAATGTATGCAAAGCGCGTATAATACAATCATAAAGAAAGAAATGGGGCATCTAAATGCCATCCAAGACACATGGCATTCCACGATCAACTTTGGAAAGCTACGTCGAAAACCGTAGGTACTAAGTCAGTAGATGAGTTAAAAGAAAAAAAATACATATAAAACTGATACTGAAGAAAAAGAGTAAGAATTGCTTGACAATTGGTTGAACATCATGTCAATTTATTGATTTAAACTTGTAAACTTTATGTAACTACCGATTTTTCTGTTAGCTATTTTTTGAGTTATATGTTGATAAATTCTGATTTAAAAAACTTATATATCCTTATATTGGATATCTAATATTAGTGTGCCTACCTAATATTGGATATCTGATATTAGGACCCCCTCTATCCAATATTTAGGTACCAAAAATTTCATCGTCGGTTTTGTAACGTTACAAAAAAGATATTCTTAAAAAACAGGAGCAACATTTGTAGCCTTATTTTTAAAACACGTAGTTTATGACTACACAATGGCATTGATTGTTAAAAATAATCAAATTTAAATTTTTACCACATTTTTTTAATTACCATAAGCGTCCAGTATTTGGCTCCGTACCCCTACCTATACTGTTGTAATAATAAAAAAACTCGTTCCTCGTTCGCGCCATTTTTCTAAATTATATACCCTAAGTATGTCACTTTCCAAAACTGAGACGATTCTAATGATATGTCAAACTTCACAATCCGTGAAGTCGTTTGGGCTATAGCTTCTAATGCAGTTGGGTAAAAATTATTAGCGTGTACAATAGCATGGTCAAACTACTTTTGATAGTTGTTATGGAGCCTTCTACATTTAAATAACTTTGGTTGGCGGTATTATATTTATATAACCTAAGATTTTAATTAACATTTGTTGTCATATTTGCCAATTTATTTAGCTTTCGACTACATTTAACAATAGATGATATGTATTTTTATATACGAAATTATATTGACTTACGCGAATTTGACTTATGCAATTTTTGCTCAGTCCCGCCTAACACGTCAGTGCAATGCATTACTGCATTTAAATCATACAGATTTGTGTTTTTAAAGTAGCCCTTGTCTGCGCCTGTAGGTCAATGTGAACTAGAGTCGCGAGGCCCGTGCCCGCGACTGCTCGCGCGTCCGCTTTTTATAAGTCATCGAGCACTCACAAGACGCCTGTTCAGTATTTTTGATTGGTCGAAATACTAAAAAAATAAGAGGGTTACATTAAAAAAAATACGTTCTGATATTACCCTAATTTACAGTCAAATCAAAATTCGGACTACGTCGGTCGACTAGAGGTCCTTAAAAAACATTGGTGAAGAGTTAAGTCAGAAGTTTATCAGTGACCGGTCGTTAATTAATTTGTTCATATTATATCATTAATTCATATAAGTAGGTAGTATATTTTTTCTTTTGTAGCTCATACCGCAAGTACGCAAGGATTTAAATTGTTATTTTTGCAAATACCATACATACAATCACACAACACCCGTGACAAACAGTGGGGTAGGGTTTGGTTGGAAATTATTAGTTTTAATATGTAACAGGTAATCGTGATACGCGATTTTTAATGACTTTATTACCGATATTTCGAACCAAATGCTCTGATCGTTGTTCACCGTAGTAGAAGATTAATCTAAATCGTGATAAGTAGTGTCCCACCGAAGGTCGAATTTCGGCTGAAGCCGATTGTTCGGCCACAAAGGTCGGGCTGGTTCAGAAACCATAAGAAATTCGGTTGTAAATCGGCTGAAACGGAATTATTTTTAAAAGATTATAAGTTTTGTAGATAAATATCTACGTTGATTAGATATAAATAACTTCTAGAGCCGATTTAAATTTATTTGCTTTTTTTATAAAATAATAACAGTTTAAATAATGTGAACTTCATACACAACTGGCTAAACAAGGCCACAATGGAGTCTTCGGTTACCCTTCACCATCTCCATCGCAGTACCGAGTATTCGTTATAGTTCGTTAAATTTAGGCAATTCCTAGAACTAGATTTGATGAAGGTGGATTTTTTGGTGGGCGAAGCTTCAGCTTCGCCACCTTCGGCCAAAGTAACAAGGAACCTAAAAAAGATGGATTAGTTCCGCGATAATATTAGTATAAAATCATATAAATGTTTAATCGTTTCACAGTATGTCATAAATATAATACAAGACAGTTATTAGATATAATCTTTGTATTATTTTGATTCCATAGAACACGACATCGAATTTTGTAAAATAATAAACGTACTTCTAAGTTACAGCTACTATTTTTAAGTATAAAGTGTATTCGTGTACGTAATGCAATACAAGTTTAAAGATAAAATCCTATATTGTGATCAGGTAGTTAATTAGCGCCGTCAACAACAGCTATCACATATCGCACTCGCAGCATTTGTAAAACAATTTGGCGACAGAGGCACGACGCGTGTAAAATAGGGTGTACATATAAGGTTACAGATCTGAATAAATTAGAATTGGGCTTAGTGTATAAATATGTTACCGTTAGGTATTTAATATTTTTAAATATCTTTTAACTACATATGCATAAATCCTCGGATTTTTTTCTAGTGACTGTAACCGCAAAAGTAACATCCCAGAAACTGTAAAGGTATCTTGGAAAGCAACTATACAATTAATATTAAGGAATTTATTATTATTTCTCTTTTAAATATTAATACCAATTTGCAATAACATGACATAAACTTCTAAATAACTTCACTTAAATCCACTCTTTATTGAAAACTTGTTAAAGATTGCTACTGTTTTCTTTATTTTGATATTAAATACTTTCGATAACGTTTCCGGGCTCTATACATCCCTAGTGTGAACGGAGTGCGCTTCGATTACGCATAACATTTATATTATGGTCACAAGATTTATCAGACACACGCGACTCAATCAGTCGCAATCCGGCAGTGCAGGACGGCAGACCGGTCGCGCGCCGCGTTTAAATAAATAAATAAATAACAAGTGACAATCCAACATGAAGTACAATGAGCTTGGAACAACGGGGCTGAAGGTCTCTCACGTTGGAGTAGGAGGAGCAACCTTCAGCAACATTTATGGGTCAGTCAACACTTTCTTAATTATTTGGATAACAAAACTATTGTCGCTATTTTGCGCTGTAGTTACCTACTTATTTCGGTCATTTAATTAGGCATAAGATTGCGATTGTAATCAGTGAATGCAACCCAATTTAATTTCCTTTCATGGTGTATTTTGGCGGGGCTACAAAACATTACGTAAATTAAAAAAAAATGTAAAATAACAATTTTAAATGTACTTTTGAAGTGTGTTTAAAGCAGGTATGTCCTAGAAGGAATGTAAAACTGTTTTCTGGAGTATTAACTATTTTTATAAAATATTTAGTTACATTTCTTTAATTCACTTTAAAACTTTTGTAAACTTTATTTTTACCATATTGTAGAGAGATATTTATATTTATATGTCTATAAATGGACTTTTTGTTTGTTGGTCGGCAAGATAACAACACTAACATAACTGAAGCAGGCTTACCCACATATTATTGCCTTATTATTGCCCCACTGCTGGGCATGGATCGCCTCTTTAAATGAGAAATTGTTGTATATATTTGGGATGTAAATTTAACCTAACACTGCTTGAGTTCACTATTAAAATAAAGGATAATACATCCGAGTTGGGTAAACGCATATACATAGCCCAGATTTAAGCCCGACAGACCGCGGACTGATTTCGAATCAAATTGGCCATGTATGAGATATTGCGTTATTAGGGTTCCGTACTCAAACGGTAAAAACGGGACCCTATTACTTGGACTCCGCTGTCCATTTGTCCGTCCGTCTGTCACCAGGATGTATCTCATAAACCGTTATAACTAGATAGTTGCAATTTTCACAAATAATGTATTTTTGTTACCGCTCTAACAAAAATACTAAAAACAGTATAAAATAAATATTTACCGGGACCATCCATACAACAAACGTGATTCCTTTGCTCGATAATAATAAAGGCAACAGGTAGACGCTTGAAGTGTTCACAGAATATTAGGTAGTATTTACCCTAAAAATAAGTAAGTAATTAAATTAAAATAAAATATACGTTAAAGGGGTGGGGGGGGCTCCAATTCGTCATCCGTGATTTTTGTTTTTTTATAGATAAAGATACAGAATCCTTCATGCGCGAGGCCGACTCGTACTTAGCCGGTTTTTTTCACTCACCGACACGATACGGATATGCCGTTGTCATCAGCGAAGACATGTGGGTACCACGTTCGCTCCCCATTGAGTCGTCCCGATAAAATAGGGAAGTGGACCGTAATTACAGCACTGTGTATGTGCCATTGAAACGTGTGACCTGCTTGTGGTACACTTGTCATATCAAGTATAATTCTGTCATAAGCCAACCACATTTTCATAAAGGGGTTAAATGAAATAAATATAAAGGTATATAATGATTTATTTACTTAAAAGCAACCGAATATTAATTAATGAATTAATTTTACAGTATATGTATTATTTTTTATATGGTAGAAAACGAGCATGCAGTCCACTTGATGGTAAGTGGTCACTATCACCCATCGACATCTGCAATAAACCCCAGACAACATCAGTCTTACCTGAGGACTAAGTTGGAACGCTTCGCATAAGTATATCTCCCTTACCACACCCTTCAGACCAGAACACAACAAAGCATAACATTGCTATATTCTGGCCTAAAGTTGCTATTTTTATGCAAAAAAACAATATGTCAAATTAAATAGGAAGCTATAAGAACCTATAAGAAGCTGCATTCAAATTACTGTCCTTAGGATGAGTTCCCAGAATGCTAGCAACATTACCTTGTTGAATAGCTAGGCTAATTCGTTGACCGAGGTAGATATATAAAATGCAGAGGTAATAATAATGGCGGATCAAAGCTAATAACAGGCGTGGGTAGAAATCTAAAGATTAAAGTAGTTTCGGGAAGTTAATCTCTTCAGTAGCTCCTCCTTGCGGCCTAGCAACGCCACCACCACCAGACACCAGGATGTCACCGAAGTCGTGGGTCATAAAAGTTCAATGTAGGAAATCGCCGTCATCGTGCCGACCGATGAAACGACAAATGCTCTTAATATATGTGGAGACAGGTTCGATCGGTAATGCGTTTTAAATTTTGTCACACTAGTTTTATAAATAAATATTCATATGAAATATTTCATAAATTATTGTAAAATACAACAGTTTGTTTAAGCAAAGAAGTATGCAGTCCATCGAATAGCAATAGACCGATACCTACATATATGGGCGCACTTCCGCCCAAGGATAATTGTAATCAACATCAGGATTTTCCTCTAGAACATATATGAGGATAGGAGTCAATTTCAGTCTTTTCGGAAGCCCCTCAGAGTGGGGTGAAAAAAAAAACAAAGACTAATCGGCCTTTTATTTTCGCCGACCAACACTAATGGACACTCCTCCTATTAAAGCTATATCTACGCCTCCAAAATATACATCTGAGCACCTCTGTAAATTACCCTCCAGGCCCTCTCCCAGTTCTCCGAGAAGGACGGTGGTATGTGTGATCGTATAGACCAGACGGTGCCGTGAGCCCAGCCGCTCACCAGTGTGGAGCCAGATGGGACCAGGCGCTCATAGGACTCCGGTTGCGTTCCTTTGAAGATCCCGGAGTCTTCGCAGCGCCGAGAATGGTTACCGGGGGTTTTAGAAATTTTAAAATCTCATAAACTCGGCGATGCTCCCACGGCGTCGAGTAACGTTTAAAGGATTCCTCCAACCAAAAAAAAGGCCTTCCCCAGTTGTGGGAAGAGATGTGCTCAGCCATGCTAAAAAGGCTAATTGCTATACAAAGAATAGTATATGCACATTCCTGAAATTTACTGCACATCACATGATTTAACTTATGGAGGACTTATGGAACTTTGACTTATGGACATTTGTATTTCCGTGGGGGCGGGGGAGGGGGGGGG
>MOOZ01000257.1:587627-602209 GCA_002930495.1 Cecropterus lyciades
GTAAATTGCCTACACTTGCAAAGATGCATAGGGTTGTTACTTTTATTTTTAGTTAAATATCATTTGCGTATTATGATAACACTAGGTTTTTAATAACGTAATGTAATTAAATGTTGTACCAATTCATAAATGCTAATATTCATAATTCGGCTAAGTTCTTTGATAAAAACGATCACATAGCTTAGCAAACATGTCTTTCTGTGATTTACTCGAACTATTTCAAAAAGTTTTAGTCATTATTTTTATTTGACAAATCTGATTTTAATTTCCTTTTGCGTGGAGCATCAGAAGCAACAAATGTGGAAGTTTGAATTATGTTTTCCGACTGATCTTCATTTTTTCGCATGAAACACTGCATGTCGGTATATTAGTTTGGGTTGTGGAACTGGCTGACGTGTTGTTGACTGACGTATTTTTGACTGAAATGATGTTGACTTGATCTTTATTCTTAGGCAAATGTAAGCACGGCGAACAATTCTTCCTTAATACCTTTTGATTAGGGATCATGGATATATCTTCTACCATGATATGTACTTGACACATTATGTGAGGTGTAGATGTTATGGGACAAATCTTCGCGATCGATTAATCATAACCATTTCAAGCGTCTGTAACAATTAAATGAACAGGTCAAATGAAAAGAAACAATATCCGTGTATATCAATCTAATATCCATAACCGGAACTGTCCGAAACTTTCGAATACTCCGAAATAATTTAGTATCCGTAAGCGTTATTGTAACCCATATAAAATTAATCTAATATCCGTCAACGTATGTTAACCGAAATTCAATATCCGTTACATTTCTGGTATCTAGTACTATTATAATTATTTAAGCATTTATTACCTCTGCATCATCAGGGTTCAAGAGTTGAAGGTCCAATTTGACGTCTCATGTCTCTGCATAGCAATTTTATTCTATATCTGAAAGCACCAAATGGCTGACATTTATAGTTTAGGCCTGCAGTACCCCTGCATTATCAGGATTTAGGAGTTGAAGGTCAAATTTTTATCGTTTGTCTCTGCTTAACAATGTTATTATGTATCCATAAGCACCAAATGGATAACTAACTTCTTTTTCCTTTTTACATTTATTTAAAACAACAAAATCAGATATTATAAAGGAAAAAAAACTTTTTTTGAAACAACACTTATCAAAGAACGTAAAGTATCATATTCGTTGTGAAGTGAGTCAAAATAAGTAGTAATCGTGAGAAATAAATAATATTTTTGTATGAGGTCGCAAATCACCATGTCTAGTCTAGTCTACCTGATTGTAAATGGTCACTGTCGAACCGTACTGCTTCTACCCTTTATTGCTTTATTTTAATAGTAATAAACGAGATGAGGTCATACCATTCAGAACCTAATAATTATTACAAAATACGTTTTGTAATTTTCCATGGAAACGATGAAAACAATTCGGATGTTTAAGCATTTGAATGAACACGGTTGAAGCTTACATTTTCAATAGTTATGTGGTTATAGAGGCTTATGCTAGCGTGGTATTCAGTATAACTGAGTGTTATTTTAATTGAGTTAAATATTTCAGGAAATTCGACGAAGCCAAAAGCTTGGAGCTTATCAAGGAAACCCTGAAACTTGGGATCAACTATTTGGAGACGGGACCCTGGTATGGGCAAGGGACCTCCGAGAGGACTTTGGGAAAGGTATTTTTTTATATTTAAATTTTTAACCCTTTCAATACTTCATTATAATCTTAACGTAGGTGTAGGTGTAGGTTTGTTAGTTTGTTGCATCGTAACTTCTTAACTGGTTTTTCAATATTTTTCATGCCACGACCGCCATAGCAAGTTTATTTCGCGACCCGCAAACGTCCGCTATTTGTAACTAATAGCATACTAAGTTTACTGTGTTATCAATATGAAATCTGTACAATATTAATGTTTACTTTATCGTAAGTAACAATTTAGTACCTAAAACTGGCATCACCATTTTTTTTTAAATTTTTTATTTAAATATTAAGATCCCTTTATAGAGGCTTGGCAACGGTCCAAGGAGTCGTGACCCATGTTTGATTGATAGACACTAATCAATTAACTTTCATACTGATTATATTGTACCTATGTCATTTAATAAAGTATTTTTACTACTTATTATAATTTTCGATGGATTAATACGCATCATCTCTTATTCATTTAAGTATGATTATAAATAGTTTACTCTTGAAGTAGCGAATTATGATATAATTACATACTATAACATATAACATTGCCAGCTAGTGATAGTTCAATAAATTAGGTTATTATACCAATAAAGAGACTAAAAATATCTCATTGAACAGCTTAATTTCTTTGCGTAAATAAATGTGTTTTACATTTTTTTAAAGTGTACTCTTTTTTGTAGAGGAGTTTGTTAATGATATATCCTTTTATCAAAATCACAATATTCATATGTTTTGATTCATTCGGAGAAATTTCGACGCGAACTGTTGATCCAATGCTGCAAAAGCTTTTCAGATATTCTGATATTCAGATAGTCTGACAATTGAATTCTCTTGTATGTATTTTAACGCTTCTGCGTAAAAATAAGAGATACATATAAGAGAATCCAATTTTCTATTTTTAAATACTAATAGGGAATGGGGATTAAACCACGCGTTGTATATGAAGCCATGCAAACAAAATTTTCTCTTTTTCGAAGTCGGATAAAATTTATCTTAATATATATAAAAACGTGACACGGTTGTTTGTCCGCGATAAACTCCTAAACGCTGAACCGATTCGAATGAAATTTGCAAACCGTGTGCAATTTGATCCAACTTGAAAATATGGTAGGGTAGGGTTCCATACCCAAAGGGTAACAATGGGACCCTATTACAAAGATTCCGTTGTACGTCTGTTTGTCTGTCCGTCTGTCTGTCACCAAGCTGTATCTCATGAACCGTGATAGGCAGACAGTTGTATTTTTTACAGCTGATGTATTTCAGTTGCCGCTATAACAACATATACTAAGTACATATAAAAAGTAGAATAAAATAAATATATAAGGGTGCTCCCATACAACAAATGTGATTTATTTGCTTGATATTAATAACGGCAACAGGTAGATGCTTGAAATATTTTCGCTTTCTACACTCATAGCCCCACACTAGGATTTTCTCCTGTGTCGTGCGTGCCATGGACACATAAAGACGAATACACAAATGCCCGGACCCAGAACAGAAATCTAAACTCATCATTCAGATGTCTGTCTGGACGGGGATCGAACCCGGGACCCACTGCGTGTCTGACCGGTATGGTGACCGCTCCACATGAAACATCATTTAACACCCAACGGGCACGGGTCTGCTAGTTGTATTTATAGAAATTGCACTCACGTTGCATCTTAAATTTTCTATTCAACTAGAAATATTTTATAACTAAATTTTGTTTACAGGCGCTGAAAGGCGTTCCAAGGGAGTCGTTCATCATCGGCAGCAAAGTTGGAAGATATGAAACGTCCACACAAAAAATGTTCGACTTCTCAGCGGAGAAAACTGAAGCGGGAGTGGACAATACACTGGCTCTTCTCGGCTTGGACTACGTCGATTTAATTCAGGTCATAAGTCAAGACCGCAAGGCCAATTTGTTCTAAATTTGTCATCTCAAATGTTTGTAACAAACTGCACGGCGGCGTGCGAGTGCGTGTATATTTCATTTTTACATTTTCACATTTAAACTTTATTGGCTCGATTTTAGATAGGTACGTATTCTTGGAACTCATACGTATCTAAAAAGCATTGATTCAGACATATCACGTTGCACCTGATTAGTGTGTAAGCAGTTTGAAATATGATATATTGGTTATTACTTATAACATATTACGGGTTGCAACCTTGTTAAATGCGTATAACATTGTTGAGAAATCTGCACTCTTGATTAGTTTTGCCAGTGGCATCTTTTGCGAGAGAAGGGTTTTATTTTATATTGTGATTTCTTCATGTTACTTTAACAATGGAGCATTAGCTATGCAAATTTAATTTTCCACTTTTTTATTATAAGCATAACATTATCTACTAGATTAGTTGCGTGGAGTCTTTTAATATATTATGAACTGCATATTAATTACTTGATAAGTTAAATTAAGCCGCTTATTGCAAATGATTAAAATAACCATTATATTCCTGCTTCCACGTTTAGGCGACTACATTTGTTTGCTGGCACAATATTGATAAACATTTAATATCAATGATTATTATTTGAATCACAGGCGATGGCGAGTTTTTTATCTATTTCGCGTCACATTTATTTATGTTTATAAATGTAAATAATTGCGTCGAGTTTAGCAATTAATGACCACGAGCG
This sequence comes from Cecropterus lyciades, assembly GCA_002930495.1. NCBI lineage: Eukaryota > Metazoa > Arthropoda > Insecta > Lepidoptera > Hesperiidae > Cecropterus > Cecropterus lyciades. The sequence continues at coordinate 591,935 of MOOZ01000257.1, forward strand.
TGTCATTGTTTAAAAATATAATATTTACAGCGTATAAAATTTATTTATTTTATACTTATGCGGCGATTTTGTAAGAGCTTTTCCTTAATAAAACCACATGCTACACGGCGTAACACCATCAATTGTCTCATATGTGTTCGTCAAGTAATCTAAAAATAAACCACGTTTAAGGCCCACCGCTTATTGGCTTATTTTTAGAAAGATGTTTCTTAAAGCTACCATAATTTAGCTTAAGCTAATGAACAGTTGCATAAGCTGCTGCATCTCCGGCGTCTAATTTGTTGCTTAATCGATCGAAAAGCGGTACTACATGTTTGATTATATTTATAAAATTTGAGTCTTTATCTTTTTGAATAGTCTTCGAGTAGTATGTCAGGAGTATTGGTTAACTACTACTTAATCGCTTAAACACAGCCTTAATCCTAAATTTAATGTGAGATCTAGAAAAAAATTCGTGAATAATATTTTTTATTATCCATTTCATCGTTTAAAAGAAAAAGTTTTTCCATAATTAATTTTATTTCCCAAATGAAATATATCAATTTGTGATATAGGTATTTCACGCAACTTAGTATTTCTTACAACTCTCAAGCATTTTCGGTCAACACATTCCTTTGTCATTTAACACAAGTGACTAAAGTCTTGATTTGGCTTACTTCTTCAAAAAATCCCTTAACTAAGGGTCACGGACCGGCTCAAAGCAAATTCGCTTTGCGCTGCAAGCGTCAGTGTTGAACGGTAAAAATGTCTAGTGCGGCCTATGGTAAAGTGTTTTTTCTTCCAAATTATTATTTTTCAAAATTATTACCCTTCTGATAACGTCGGGCAAAGACCCAGAGACGGGTAAACGAAATGACATCCACGGATAGTACGATGTTATTGTGTTTTTTTTTTACTAAAAAAATCTAGACACGCGGCAGCGAGTGCTAAGTTCTCAAATAATAACTGTTCGTTCTGTGAAGGCAAAAGTAAAAAATAACGACATCGGTGGACAAAAATCGTGTGTACACTCGTAATCGATCGAACTGTTCGTTGTTCGTTACAAAGAATTTTATATTTTGTTTACTAAACTTTTGCAAATAGAGGTATGCAAATAAATAAAGCTTTGAATTTTTTAAATGTCAATTTTACGACAGCAAAGTAAAACGATAAATGCATTAAAGGAGAACATCATTCGGGTAATGGTTACTCTCACGACAAACGCCGGCCTGTAATTCTAAAACTTACGAGCCAGATCAAAGAAATGACGTAGTCATCAAACATCATTCAGACCATTAAATTTTAAAATGATAAATGACACTTACCCGAGTGTGTGTCTCCGTGAAATAAAGTCTTCTAATAATTTTATCCTTAAATTGATGTCCAATTAAAAAAAAACACATTGCTATGGGCGGCCACTTTGTATATGTCCAATCTTATAGACTGCAATTTGAAATGAATGGTGCGATTCCATTCCGATTATTAGACTATCACAGGATGATAGTAATAAAGATAATAACGCTTTCTACACTTATAACCCTGCACTAGATTTTTTCTATGAAAAAAATACACAAACACCCAACACAGACCCAGAACAGACCTAAATTCACTATTCATATCTGTTTGGCCGGCATTGAACCTGGAACCCACTGCATGTGGCAGACTGGTACGGTGACCTCTCCGCCACGCTCGTCTTTCTAGGATACTATCGTAACGTGTCTCAAATTTCAACAGGTCCACGATATAACTTTCGCTCCGGACACTTCGGTGATATTGAAGGAGACTCTTCCAGTTTTGGAACAGGCTGTCCGGGACGGCAAAGCTCGCTTCATCGGTATCGCAGACTATGACCTGGACCTCATGCAAGAGGTGGTGGAGGAGTCTGAGGTGAAAATCTCGACGATCCTGTCATACGCCAAGGGAACCCTCATCGACAACCGCCTACAGAACTATATAAAGTACTTTAAGGTGAGTACAATTAAGTATTACTTTAACTCTAGTTCAGCTTACTTTCTATAACTTCTATGTTTTTTATTATCTTCTCCGTTATATTATTTTCTTTATGTATAAATAAACAGCCGTGTGATTGTTGGGATACCCTGTAGAAACGTGGACCCATTACTAATATAACTATAAATAGAATATACCTTAAAAGGAACGAATAATATGAATAGCAATGTAGAAATTGCATTTTTTTTATTGTAAAGTAAATCAAAGTGCACATTCATAGTTTTAATTATTTTATATTATATTTATTGTAAAGATGATTATGATTAAAACATGCGATGATAACGTTATTGAAGGTATAACCTCAAACGTTACAGAAAAACAATATATTCGAGACTTCTAGTTAATAATTGAAAAAGTGACTTTTTCAGCATTAAATGCTTCTGTATTTTAAACATTAATATCAAGATTATCCGTCGACAAAACCAACACGACTACCCCAGATACTAAGCAGAGAGATTAGATAATATGAGCATATTAAAAGATAAAAACTAAGAAATATATAAGTGCGCGATAAATTGGAAATCCTTGTCATTGTAATTTCAGTGCGTGTCATTACCAAGACAGAAATAATACAGCATTGATTGGCATTGAACGGTAAATAATTGATTTCTAGCCTATTCATTGCCCGTGACTCCGTCAACACAACATTGTTTCAGTTCCCGATTTCGAGGAACGTGCATTATACCTTATATTTATACAATTTTTACATTTTATTTGCATTTAAAAAGTGTAGCGTACCCCTCATTCATATATATATATATATAATGTAAATTTTTGAATTCCGGCTATTTATACTTATTACTTATTTACTTTTTATTTACTTATAATATTATAAACTTGAAGAGTTTGTTTATTTGGCTGAACGCGCTAACCTCATTAACTAGTGGTTCGAATTGAAGAAATATTTTTTGTTGAAGAGTCCATTTATTGAGGAAGGTATATAGGCTATGCATATAACATCTCGCTATGTTTGTTTATTTTTATCTTATGTAGTAGCGAGTGAAACCGCGGGGCACAGCTAGTCCGGGAATATATATTAATTATGTTACAATCTAACCATTTATTCCGATGTTCTAAATTGTCTTGTGACCTGCAATGGGTCACGGGCAAAATACTATTATGGGTAAGTGATATCTACATCTTTGAATTGCTAATGATTTAATATACTAGCTGTGACTAGTGTTGCTAGACGTTGAAAAAAACAGGATAATTTTATTTTTATGCCATTTTTTAAACGGATTCATTCGTGTTTTCAGTGTCTCGTTAACGTCATATATTTTACTTCAATTACCATTTCAACAGATCTGCAGTAACTATGTAAGCCATTGTTTTAGAGAGATCTGACTGATCGGAAAAAAAAACTTTCGAATTGGCTGATGAAGTATCACTCAGATTTGTAACAAGTTTCTGTAAACCTTTTATGCCCTTATAAAAACTACACAAAATAGCGCAGTAACTACATCACACGTCTAGTAAAAACCACTACTTATTTTGCTTCTAAGGAGCATTGTTTTCGCTGCTATGATTTGTTAAAAGGGCACTAGATAACTTAGATTTATTTTGTAGATAGTTTCTGTAGGAATATTAATCTGTTTGCTGTCACGTCACTATATGTTATTTCCAATTGTTTTTGCCACCATTGTTATTTGTCACATAAAAAAAGGATTTTTATTTCTACTCATGTTGATAAAAATCGATTTCATTACGATTGCAAAAAAAATAACGTGAACTTGATTAAACAGATTCTTAGAAATAAAAATTATATTAGGTATATAAAAAATAAACAATTATCTTATAAAAGTCTATCTTACGATGTTATCTTTTTCGATTAGGATATATGTAATACGTTCAACAGCCGATAAGGATTATCAAAGTGGTGACAATAATCTCGTTGTTTAATTTATACTAGCTCTGACACCCACACACTATAAATGAGATATTTTTTCAGTGGGAAAATCGCCTTCTCACTCTAACGACTCACTGCGCATACCACGATGAAACATACAATGTTATAGGTATCTAAAGGTACGTTTGATAAATCAGATAAATCTCCATCCAAAGTATGAAAACAACGATATATGTATGGTACACGTAGAGGAACCTGAGGCGACTCTCTACATATTAATATTAATATAGAGATTTTAATAAAAACTTATGATAAAGTTACGAAAGTCATAAAATTCTGAAGTCATCGATGGCTACCAGTATCACCATTACAAAAGAGCTGTAAAATAGAGCTCTAATATAATTGACAGGCCTTACAGAGTGATGGGATTTACAAATCAAGGTGTGAAATGTATGATTTTATAAATGTTATTTTTTTAGTTTTTAAAATCAACCTTTTCTTCGCTATTTCCTTATCTTTCGGATTTCGCCTTTTTATTGTATGGAAGTAGCAAACGAGCATACAGCCCACATACTGGTAAGTGGCTGCTGCCGCCCATGGACATCTGTAATGAACCTCAGGTAAGATCAAAATCTCAGGTTAGCAACAGATGCGTTGCTACCCCTGAGGATGAAGACGGAATGCCTCGGAAAAGTATGTTTCCCTTGCCATCAGAGCCGTTTTTCACCTGTAAGTGGCCCTGGGTACATCCTTATGTACCCAGGACCAATAAAGCACTACTTTGTTAAAATCGATAAATAACGTAGATATGCAAAGATTTTTATTTCTGTACAATTACATTAAATATGATAATAGGTAAATTAATATTTTCCACACAAAGCAACTACCATCCACGATTAGTCCTTTTATATCTATGCTGATTTAAGTGGTACCGTTCTAGATTTGAGTTGAGTGAAATCGTTTTCACATTTTCTATTACATCAATAAACTCGTTAAACATATCTATCAGCGAATATATATTATTCGCTGATAGATATGAAATGTTACCTTTTCCAGGTTTCCCAATTTTTTAAATGTCCTAAATCCCAATCAGTAACTCCATTCATCCTAAATAATTTCCATTGTTGTAGGATGTAGGATTTTTTAGAATTTCATTGTCACCGCGTAACGGAAGCCTTCGAGAAGCCAAAAAATTTACAACTGATACAATTCTTTTAAGAACATTTCTCCAATAATCCATTTTTTTATTTTGAGATAATAAATCTGTATCTACTCTACCAAGTGCTAACTTTCTGTCAAATATATCATCATAGATTGCCTATGTGTTGGGCTATTTCCATGTGATAAAACTATTTGATGAATGTGCTTCCAGTCAGCACATCCACTCGGAGGGCATAAAAGTGAATGCCCACGAAGTATGGAGTTTGGCTTCATTTTGAATATTTTTTTACCATATCATATATTGAATCATTGTATTTTAAGTAGTTTTAATTGTAGGTTCAATATTTATAAAATATTTGTCTCTACTCTATTGTTAAACAACCAAGAAATAACCAAAACAGGTTATTTCTTGTATTGACAGTTAAGTTTGTGTATGTAAAAATTACTGTTACATTTTATAAGTAGTGGCTTCAATGAACTTCAAAATGTTTTACGCAATGTCACCGGTCCGAGCTGATAAATGAAGCTGTGTTCTTAGAACAAGTTTATTACGTTTACTCGAAACATTATATGTTTTTCGTTTTCGGCAATACATAGCAAGGTCCTTGCACGTTTATGTTAACGTTTTCAGACATACATCGCAATATACTTTATAATGATAGGCTAAAACGTAAACTTGTATCATAGTATTCGTAAATTATCGTAAAAACTGTTATTTCATTGTCAATTCACAAATGTTTTCCTAGTTCGTAATTAAGGTCACTAAAATGATTGTAACACATAATATTGTTCACGTCACGCCACGAAAATAAATAGTAGCTTCTAGATGCTTCCAGGTGCACTGTAATTAGAGTAAATCTATTATATTTTAACTCTTATTACTGTATACTGTAATGGTAAAAATTCAGTGTATGAATCGATTGTATTTGGCAACAACGTAGGTACTTTTAAGCAAATAAAAGAACGATATAATTTCGAATTGTATTTCCAAATTTGATCGAGGAATGTATATAAAAAGCACACGCTGACCTTTTATTTAAAAATGTCATTTACTGCAATTTTGTACAAAATACAGTACTTTTAAGTAGGAGACAATGTAATTTGATAATCACGATCTGGGAGCACTGTTCTCACTTATAAATTATTCTATGTAGCGTCAAGGCCAAGATCGAACGTGTAGCTGTTCACAAAATAGAATGATTAATCTCTCAATGATTTTGTTGACTGTGCATTTCCTGTGTAAGTAAAGTTGAGAACGTGTGCACAATGCAATTTTTATGAAGTCCTTTAGTTTTGTAATATGATACACGCAATACGAAGGAGGTTAGGTGTTAACACGTGTAAGACGTGCATACTATATTGATATTTATCATCATTATTTTACTAAATATTCATATGGTCATTATTCTCTCATAATTATGGCTTCAAGCATTTGTGGTCAATATGCATTGAACAAGAACTAATGGATAGAATTTCGTTTTACACATCTTTGCAAGTTTTACAGCGATATGTCGGGAATTAATTTTTCCATTATTTTTATCGTTGAAATGATAGGTTATTTAATAAAATTCAAATTGTAAAAATAGCATTCTAATTTTATTAAAATGTAAAAAATATTATCTGTGCAAATCATATACCTACAACTGATATATGTATATATTTTTGGATTAAAAAGATGGCCGCGAATTAATAAAGTTAGGTATAAAGGCGCTAAAGCCAAAACCGTAAAAACATTTTTAAATAAATACCTACAACTCATGATATAGAATAATATAGATCATCTCATCACCTCAAAAAATATTCAAATCAGTACAATCAAACATACACGTGTACTAATATATATACACGGACAGAAGTCAATGTCGAAATAAACTTAATTGGACTTTAAAACGAATCAATCTCACAAAAACCGGGTATCCGTAACTTTGGCCGGATTATGTCCTACGAATTTTCAGGCGGTGTTGATAAACCGAAGTGGAAAAGTTAAACAGCTGATGCATGTTCGTTTTTGTTTGCACGTCACACGTACAAAAGTTTTGAAGGAAAAGGGCAAACATTTAGTGTTTTTGGTCCCACTCGATTTTTATTTCCGTCGCGTGCGCTCTCACAAGTTGCCTGGCACACGGAAATTAAATCTGTCGATTATGATCTGTGCTCTCGAATGAAATCGAAACAAGTTTTATTACTTACGTACTAAGTTGAATTCTAGTTAATAGCGCTCAATTTTAATAGATTTTCTATTTTTGAAAATGTATGTTTTTTCTAAAACAATTTGTATCTACTACAGACCTTTTATATGTATGTCTGTGCATTAATATCCGAGTTGTTTGAAAAATACTCAAGAAGTATTATAAAGCAGAAGAGTTCGTTTGTTAGTTTCAACGCGCTAATATCAGGAACTAGTGGTTCGAATTGAAACATTATTTTTGTGTTGAATAGTCCATTTATTGAGGAAAGCTATAGGTTATATAAAATCACGCTATGTTTGTTTGTTTGCTTTTTTCTGTTGTATTAGTTAGTGATGTCACTACACCTATTGGTTGTAGTTTCTTAGTTCCATTTTAATTAAATAGAGAACGCTAAAATATAGCAAACGTTGGATGGCATATACGACATTAATATTAACATTTAATATTCTATCAGGAAGGTCCCTAGCACTTTTCATGTATCTCCAACGGTTAGCAAGTAAAAACTTTTTTTTTGTTACATAACACACGAAGCACGGGTGTTTCAACTAGTTATATATAAAACTAGCTGACCCGGCAAACGTTGTTTTATACCATATAAAGCAAAAACGCAGCGCATGCAGCGGAAGCTCTCATTAGAAAAAAAACTCCCGCTTTTGAAACATTCTTCGTTGGTGCTCCGCTTCTGTTGGTCTTGGCGTAATGATATATAGCCTATAGCCTTCCTCGATAAATGGACTATCTAACACCGAAAGAATTTTTCAAATCGGACCAGTAGTTTCTGAGATTAGCGCGTTCAAACAAACAAACAAACTCTTCAGCTTTATAATATTAGTATAGATAATGAAAACGTAACCGTGCAATGTACGTGGGGCGGCTGATAAGTTCGCGGCCTAGGATACTTAATGAAAAAAGTAGTTATAGTATTTTTAAGTTTTATTTTTTAATATAATCCCCTTCAAATAAAATACACTTCTCACATCGTGAATACAATGACTTTATACCATTGAAATAATATTCTGAAGATTTCTCTTGGAAATGGCTCTCCACGGCCCACTTCATCTCATTGTCATCTAAAAATCTTCGCATCCGTAATTTTTTTTTTCAGTTTTGAAAAAAGGAAAAAGTCACTGAGAGCCTGGTTCGGGCTGTAGGGTAGATGATCAATTTCTGCGAACCCAGTGGCTTTTAACGTATCCCTCGCAACGCGAGCTTTATGAATGGGCGTGTTGTGTTGCAGAAACAACACTGTTGCCACGTCTCTTCTGTACGACTGGTTCACGTGCCTGACCCAATAAATTGACGTAATATTGACCATTCGTAGTAGTCCGTTTAGGCAAATAATCAATATGTAAAATACCCTTGCTATTCCAGAAAATGGTCGCCATGATCTTATAGGCCGAATTTTTCACTCGTTCCATAAGTATTTCATTCGTAAATTTTGGTGTAAAATTTCTCCGATTTATTCATTACTAATCTGTGACGTTTCAGCTATCTACCACAAGTTTATCTATGGTCGGTCAATACTATTTTTATAACTTTTTGAACGTTTTCTTCGATCACTACCGTCACAAGGCGGCCCGGGTTGTTTTGACAGCTCTTTCTTATCAGTTGAAAAAGCCGAGCCGATTTTTTTTACCATGGTCATACCAAGACCCAGAATTCTGGAGAACCAATGACAATTCTTCCAAAATGTCTTTCAACGATTTTCTTTTTTTTTATAAAAAAATTAATCACTGCACTGCGCTCAAAATTGCGAGAATTTTCAGTTTCGGTCGACATGGTGTTGTTACTTGTTCCAGGAATAAAGTGTTAATTAACCAAATTAAACAAAGGAGTTATTTATACTTTCAGTAGTGAGGCAACTAGTGTTATCATAAACGCTTAAACGCTTTCTACACTCATAACCCCACAGTAAGATTTTCTCATGTGTCGTGGATGCCATGGACACACAAAGACGAATACACAAACAACCAGACCCAGAACAGAAATCTAAACTCTTTATTTGTCTGTCTGGCCGGGGATCGAACCCGGGACCCACTGCGTGTCAGACCGGTATGGTGACCGCTCAGCCACGCGGGTCGTCATTAACAGGATGATACCTCATCGCTAAGTACCTTAGGCCGAGAACTTATTAGCCGCCTCTCGTACATTACAATGCATGCAAACAATAATCGTCTTGAGGAAATGTAATAAACTCGTACTTAGGGCAAGGACTGCTAGTTTATACTATTATTAATGAATCGTTAAAGTATAAGTTGAGGGTATTTTGGAAATTCTTTTGATTTCATTTTTATCAAAATCTATACATATTATATTAATTCCATAGTACCGTCAATTTATGTAATTGACGGTACTTTGGAACTTCTTCCAACTTGACCCATCGTGGTACTTTAAATAAAATGTCGGTTAAATATTGCAGTATTTAACCGACTTTTTTACAAAATATCAATTTGCTTTTCAAAATTCAAAAGCCGGACCAAGCTAAATTGGTAGCATTTGTAAAGAAATGTAGGCCAAAATCCTTTTCATTCACGTTCGTGGCACGGTATTACTGGGCAGAACCCGCGTATGCTCCGACACTACGAATTGACTGGTAAAAATGTGGAACATTTATTGTAGTTAAACCGGGAATAAGAAATGTATTGCCAAAATTTCGATGTAACTTTATTACATGTAACCTTATTGTCTTTCTGTTTCTTAAAGGAGACCTACGTCAAACATTTATATATGTCAGTATGGGGGCCTTTATTTATTTAGTATACTTATGAGTTAATTTCAGATGTAAATTAGCTTATAACGCCAATATTTTTGCCAATGAATTTGCCGTAAACCAATAAATTTTGAATGTTTCACTGTAAAACTGAGCTATCGACCTTAATTTACGAATTTGGTCTTAATATCTCATCAACGTGAGTGGGCTGGAGATGAAAGGGATTTTGTTTTAATTTCATTTTGAAATAAGTACAGAAACAATTAAATACTACAACGCGTAATACATTTTTTTCATTAAAAATGCATCATTGCGATTGATTTTTAACGCTCAACGTCTGTAACGACAAGTGAGTCGCTTGAAACTGTTTTGTGGCTCTC
>MOOZ01000257.1:607043-617174 GCA_002930495.1 Cecropterus lyciades
CCGCCTGCCACGCCCTGTCACTCTCGAATATAGCGTCAACCACGGTCGGAAGCGAAAGGTCGGCCCCTATTACAGAGCTGAGCGCGCTGCGCTCCACACTCCACGCAGGGCATACCTCCAGCGTATGCTTTGCCGTCTCGTCAAGGCAATTGTCGCAGTGATGGCACCTGGCTGTCGGCAACCGCCCGATCCGACACAGGTAACTCCCGAAACAACTATGCAAGGTAGATATAGGACAAGCAGAAATATAGCCGATGTTTATTTATAAGGTTTAAAATGAATTGGTTTGAAAATGGGTACGATGAAATAAATCCTAATATGTAATTTATAAAAGTGAAAGTTTCCTTTGGGGGCTAAGAATATGTAATAATAGAAATTTCAATCATTTTTAGGGTTCCGTACCCAAGGAGTAAAAACGGGACAATAGGCTGTATCTCATGAACCGTGATAACTGGACTGTTTAATTTTTCACAGATGATGTATTTCTCTTGCTGCTATAACACCGAATGCTAAAAACAGAATAAAATAAATATTAAAGTGGGGATCCCATACAACAAACGTGATGTTTTTGGTTCGGTATAAAGAACGGAAACAGGTAGACGCTTGAAATATTCACAGAATATTTTGTTATATATTCACTTTAAAAATAAATAATTAAATTAAAATAAAATAAATATTTATGGGGGCCTCCCATACACCAAACGTGTTTTTTTATAGAGTACGAGTCCTGCTCGGACTTGGCCGGTTCTTAGGATTTTTGTATGTATGTTTGAAATCGCATCTAACTTACTATATTTATACCCTGTACCAGTTAGCTTGGTCTTTTTGACAGACGGCTAGTGATGGAAACAAAAAATATCTAGTAGTCCAAAAAACAATTAAAATAATTGTAACTGTAACGAGATGGTGTGGGTGTATTTGTGAAATTCTTTATTGCACTAGACATATAAAACATTAGGTAAATAAGTGACATATTGGGTCAATATTCATAATAAGTATCTATTACAGGGTTATTTTTGGACCCCCGCCAAATTAAAATAGGCGATAAATTTTTAAACATTTTTTACAATTTTTAAAATAATATTTTCGTCATTGTAAAGATATATCGATCAGAAAAAACTACATCTGTCAAAAAGATGATCTTTTAACTAACTTGTACAGTAAATACATATATGTATATAATATTTAATTTAACATTTAATGTTGTGTATTAAAAGTTATTACATTTTTTAAATTTAAATTTATGTTACATTTGTTTTTTCGGCAAGTGAAAAGACTTTTTACACGCCACCGAACAGTACCATTTTCTCCTGAGTTATAAACGCCATGAATACAAAAACGAATACACAAACACTCCGAACCTATGTCTGGCCGGGGGTCGCACCCGGGACTCATTGCGTGTCTGACCAGTCCGGTGACCGCTCCGCCACGGGGAATGTTGTACTGACATTAAGCATTTTCGAGTGCTGGAAGTGAGCAATTGAAGCGTTGTAGCTATGTATGTATGTACTCGCAATCCTTGAACCTCGAACGAGATCTGATTAGCCTCTAACTGGAGGTGGGCAGTAATCACATTGCATGTAATCGCTTATACGTCGTTACGTGGATTCGCGTAATTAGTTTTAAAACTAATCATTTTGGGAACTAGTTATTTTCACGTAAATAACTGATCGGGAAATTGTTTCTTTTTCTATTTTTTAAAGTAATTTTTGCCAATTTTCTTCACTTTCGAAGACGAACATGAATCCTGTCTGCTATTGAAAAAAAGGGAGTTAGGTTATTTGAAGAGAAATGACTATTTAGAAATTAATCATACAAAAATAGCAATTTGGTACATATAATTTATTTGTACTAACTACTTGCGTGCGTGGTTAATGAGGACGAGCCTGATGGCGTCAAAATACAATATCAAGCTGGCAGAACGAATATGGTACCTATAAGATCAGTGCTTCCAAATTTTGATGATTAAATAACAGTGTTTCCTTCTTAAAATACTGTATTTTGTACAAAATTATGGTAAATGACATTTTAAAGAATTTTGAAGAGAAATTTACATAAAAAGGTCATCTATTTTAACAACTTTCTCAACGGTGTCGTCACGGCAATTTTACGACCTAAAAAAGGGCATTCCTTGATCAAATTTCAAAATAAAATAAAAAATAATAACATTCTACTATTTTACTATTTTATTTGCTTAAAAATAAGCGAATATGGCTCGATCGGGAAGGTATCACCGCTACGTCTATTTCTAGCGTAAAGCAGTTTTTGCGCTTCGGTGGATGGCACCACCCTTGCCGGCTCACTTTCATATGAAATGACCATTTTAATCCTCAGGATTAACAACGCATCTGTAATGGACTTCAGATTGAACCCCTGTTCTTTATGAAGTTGCTTACAGATTGTCATGGGCGGCAATCACCACTAACTATCAGGTGGACAACATATTCATTTGCTGCTTCTAAAAATCTTATCTTATAAAAAATAGAATGCTGGATGGTTCTTGCAGATAAGAACATATGTTATGTTACAAACTTTTGTGTACCATTAAAAGTCAGGTTAAATAACTTCTAAATGTTGGTGTAGTTGATCACGGGGCCGAAATTGGTAAAGCCTAAAACTGTACGTTTAAAAATTCACCTATGTTCCAAAGCATAGCCGGAACTGAGCGAGTTCGTTTGGAAATGACAGGTTGTGTTTTTGTTTCACCAGTGAGTGCCCGTGACTCCTTTTAGCATTTTTCGTTGTTCCCTATTCTTTGGACCTCGCCTGCACGTCCAAAAATGAACGATGTATTTTTTGTAAGTACTTTGTATAATAATTTTTCTTCTGATACTGTTCTTCCTATTATATGATTTAATAAATATGAAAAAGTATTCTTACAATCACATATATTTTATTTTCGTTTATTTCAGACGTCGTCCATATTTTGCTAATATTGTATACAGCGAAGCTAATAAAGCCGGTAACTAATAATGATTGTGGCATAACTAAAAATAAATAAAAATAAAATAATTTTCTGTGCAACTGAGTTTTGAGCTGTTGAACTCATTACTAACTAGATTTCTCAAACGGTCCCGCTAGCTTGAATCGTGTTTATCCTGAATCTTGATCTAAACACATTCTTGAACTGCCCCGCCCAATGTTCTTGATCTGCCTCTTCCTTTAGAGAATCCTGGCTACGCCCTTGACTGTCTGACACTTGATCAGTGTTCCAAATTAAATCCAAATCCAGTCAGTACTTTTTTCGTCTCATTTTCACAAACATTCGCCTATATATTATGAAGAAGATGCCGCCAAATGCCATTGGCATTTGATACTGTCATTCAAGCTATGCATTAGAGAGATTATTGCTTTTTTGTGACCAATTTTTCGTTAATCCGGGACATCTCGTAGCTGATTCTATTTCTAAATTCACTTTAATAAAACTCATTTCTAATGTCCAAGGTGAAGAAAAAGCGCTTCAATATGCTTTTCACGACACGTCTCATGACCTTTTAAAATTTTAACTGTAATATTCACCATCTTGATTTGGGAAAACGGGACAATTTTGCGTGGCGACCTTTTTCTCGGTAACACCAGCACTAACAACTGAAAAACGGGCTAGTCCCGTTTAAAACGGGACATTTGGCCATGTTAGGGACGTGGTGCTCTTGCGAAGGATTTCATAAAAATCATCTATGAGGACTAGAAAACACTCCGGATGTATTTAAGTGAATGAATCTGAAAATAACACTTAATATACCACGTGGTAGAACCAGTGTAGCTCGACTGGGGAAGTACCACCGCCACACTTATTTCTAGCGTGAAGCAGTTCTTGCGTTTCGGTGGACGGGTGTGGTTGCCAGCTCACTTTCATATGAGGCGACCATCTTAGTCCTCGTGAGTAGCAACTCATCTGTCATCGACTTCAGATAGAACCCCTGTTTAATATGAAGTTACTTACGGGGTTCATGGAAGGCAGTAACCACTTACCATCAGGTGGATTGCTTGATCGTTTGGTTCTTATAAAAAAACCTAACTTACTTTTTCTCAGAGCAAGGGCGTGGGCGTGATCAATGCTGCCGCCACTGGCATGGGCTTGCTGTCCAACAAAGGTCCGCAGCCGTGGCACCCAGCGAGTGACGACATAAAGGCAATTTGTCGCCGAGCGTCTGAGTACTGCAAGGTAATAACTGTTTCCGTATCAGTATGCTATCTACGTAGTCTATCATGGCAGTGCCATGATCGACTAAACATTCAATCATAATTAGGGTTGCCAGCCGTATTTTATATTAAAATAAAGTATTGTACTTTATTTGGGGCAATTGCAATTTTATGAGAAAAATGAAGTACACGTATAAAATTTATTTTGCATGATCTATGATTAAAAAATGTTTGGTCATAAGTTTGTTACGTGAAACATTCTTTTTGTTTTGCTCATCAACTTGCAAAAACACACGTGTCAAAGATTTTCTATAGATTACTTTTACATGATAAAATTGCCGGGTCAAAAATTTAAGATAAAATATAAATTGTACTTTACTTTGAAACTACGTACTTTTTTAGCTTATAGCCTATAATTGCTGAAAAAAAGTAATAGTCGAAAACTCACACCTTTGTTAATACGTCAGTAAAATAGATGTCAATAAAGCCACGTCAATGATTTATTGGCTTATGCTATACCTTTTTGTTATTTTTCGAGGGGTAAACCTTTAAAAGCAGCGCCGGGCTATGTAGGATTTTTACCGCACTAAAATCCGCAAAACGCCACCGGAGTCCTCCAAATGCGATGCCCCTTTCGGACTCTTCCCCGGTGAGCATTTGTGCTCACCGTACTTGCTGTTCTTTACGACGGCATGCAACATCACATGCCGCCGTCCTTTCGTACATGCAGTGTACCTGATAGCAAGTGGTCACTGCTACCCTTAAACATCTATAACAGAACTAGACTACAACATCTGTAACAGACCTAACATAGAACAGGAGTTCTAACTGAAGTCAATCACAGCTGCATTGTAATATAGCTTTCATAGCTAAGCTGGCTGAAACGCAGGAATCACTTTACGCTACAAATACATATGTATGCTGGTAGTATCTCCTCGTTCGAACAATACTGGTTGTACCAACTGGTGTTAAGCGATTGTCACATTTAGTAGCATGCCGTTCCTACGGCATGCTACTAAAAACTACTTTACTCCTGGAAAGAGCTGTGGCGACGCTGCCAAGAGTTGAACCACTATAAATCTTTCAGACAAAGAACGTGGAACTTGCCCGCATAGCGACATGGTTCACGCTGAGTCAGCCAGACATCGACACGAATGTGTGCGGTTTCTACAACGTTGAGCAGCTTGTTGATACCCTGCAGGTCTTGGACACGGGCCTCACTCCCCATGAGATGAGCGTGCTCGCTGACGTGCAGATGAGGCAAGTGACTCCATTACGCGAACAAGGGAGATATATTAAAAATACCCTTTGTGAAAATATTTCTTCTTATTATAATATACGTACTACAAAGCAGAGACTCGGATAAGTCATTACATTTAAATACGATATTGAAAAATATCGATATGATAATTTTTATATCGAGTGTCTTAAATATGATTTGCAAATACAGTGACCCCTTAATTCAAGTAATAGTATAGAAATAACTGAAATTATTATTTTATCATACCTAAAGGGGTTCTGGAATAAACTCGAAATAAAACTGGCCAAATTTGGCCGATTTACTTAATGAATATTATTAATGTATTTATTCCGCGATGCTATAGGTACGCTGTTAGACTATAAAAAATAACAGCTGAAAATAATCCCATATTTGAAAAGTGATATAAATACAATATAGCTTCAAATAAAAACTTCAGTTTTGCTACATTCGTATTTGCTATTTCATACAGCGCCCTTACGAATGCTAGTTTTTCATTTGTTTTGTACTATTTTATTGCGCAATTATTGGTACACAATACTATCGTATCATATTATATAATATGTAATGCATCAGATTAAACGTGATTACTTCGATACATTATTGTTAGATATTCTGGCGCGTCTTACGAAGTTTCTCAAAAATAGCTTGAAAATTTAGTCAAAATCGGTTCCAGAATATGTAAGTTACTGAATATAAATATTACGCTACGTTAATATTGAAAAAAGAGTTGTTGCCTCCTAAAACTAACAAAGCATATCTCTCTTGTTCTTATCATAAGTGATCCATACACTTGAAGTTAAATTACGATTGCCGGGTTATTGATTTACTGGAAAAAAAGCAACGTTGATTTGAAAAAAGCAAGAAGTTACGTAGATTATTGAGTCATATTCCTTTTACTATCTTACAATAACTAGGTAAGTGTTACTGTAATATAGTCTTAAGGATATTGTCACGCAAAGATATTTAAAACAACGTAATTGTATAGACCACTTTACTACAGTGATTTACTAACGTGTATGTAATAATTAGTCAGTAGTTTAGTTGCTTATTTATAACCACGTAGAAGTAGTATGTAGACCATACTGAAAGTTAAACTAATAAACTAATGCTCCTTGGTATTATACTTGCTTAATACTTTACTTAAAATGATTTATTGACGTTTCGTATTTTTATTCCAAATATAATAATCGAGATCATACCTAGCGTAGAACAAAGATGACATGACAACGAATTTATACTCGTGTATTTTGTTCTACATTTTTAATAGGAATAACTTTTGATGACTATTCTGTATGAATATTCTGTATGACAGATCATATACATCTATAATCGGTTGGAAAAAGATCTGTTTTTCCACCATTTCCTGTTATATAGAACGCAAAAATATGATATGATAAAGTTGCACATTATTATACTAATCTTCTACGCTTAATATTTTACGTTAAATTAGTGCTTCCTATAAAGACACGATACTAAACCTGCAATGCTTTCTCCCGCATGAGTAGTATCTTTAGCGTCATAAAAAGCTCACGCAGCTTACATGCACACATTAATGCGTTAACGTCTTGTTCTTATCACGCGGGTAAGTTCTAGTGCGTGGATCGTGATATAAAAACTTTCCTGTCATGTGATCCCCACGCGGACTCAACCCCATGTGAAAAGAAAAAGGCTCTCAGAGACATTATCCTGGCACACGTCAGTTTTGAAAATCGAACCGTTTTTCGTGTTTATAACATATACTATAGAATATTATAATGAACCGTACAACACAGCGGTAACCAAAATGGTTCTTCCGTATAATGAATCTGGGTCTTGTGTCAGGCAAGGTATGTAAAACATGGAATTATATATTTGGTACTTGTTATTTGTACTATGTACATGTATGTCCATGTTACACAGGAAATTTAGTTTATGGTAATATAAATTTTAATAAATAAGTCAAGTGTAGTAGTAATAAATAAGTCAAGTCAAGTGTAGTAGTAGTGTAAGTGTATACGGGTACATGTTTTTATTTGTTTAGTGCGAAGAGCTTCCAGTATGGTCTTGGTAGGCATTTACTTTTGTCGGTAATTGCGTAACTCAAGACAAGGTGGATCAATGTTGAATTGGGGACTAAATCTCGCTTAAAGGTTCAGCTTTGAATCGCTAAAAGCCTACTATGGATTTTAGTTGCTCCCTTATAAGTTGAATGTACGTAGATACTGTCATGTATGTTCTCGTATTTTCGTAAAGGATGATGTAAATAATGAATATGCGATATGACTGGCATTGGCTTTCATTGGGTAGTATTATTGTGGGATTAGTAGCTAGTATATTTTGTTAAAAAATGCTAAAGTTATAGTAATGATCTTAGGGACTTTTACGTGTGAAATAATGGCTTCTATAAGTAGATAAATATTGCTTCGTATAACTATTTTGTACTTTTTACTTTGTATTTTCTTACTTCTTTCTAAGTTCACCCTGTCCTTCTTTTTTCTATAAGATAAAGTCGTTTAATTTTCTTATAAAAGGACTGTGATTTCCTGTCTAAAATTTGTCTTTCTTCAATTAAAAATGTTCAACTATGTAACATTCATCTTTATATTAATTGTTTAATACCTTTTCAATAGTTTCCCATTTTTCAATATTTTAGTTCTTTTTTTCACTAACGAAGAAGCCGTTTTGTCGCGATATTCATTAGAAGACTAAATTTGACATGGTAAAGAGCAAGAAATGACATGGAAAGAAATCGGAGCATAGAGGTAAGGATTATGATAATGAGGTACAGAAATCTATTTAAAATGAAATATTTTGTTACATTGAAACAACAATAAAATATGTATAGTGTGTAATGCCAATAGGTCATTTCGTATATAAGGAAACTAATACACGAGCAGCAGTTTTCGACGACCAACGACAACCTTCGCTGACGACTGGTCGGTGAAAGTCGGCGACAGTAGACAAGAGCTGTCGTTCGTGTATTAGCTCAGTATCGCTCATGTGTTTTCTCCCTAACTTTTAGCGCACATTTTGTACCATACCTACATATGTACATGTACAAAAATGTAAATTAAAAGATAATGGAATAGTAGCAATGGCTTTTATAGTGGTTAACGACTTTGCGTATCTACGTAAGTACGACCACTATCTTTATATATTCATTATTAGGCATTTAGATACAAGATTAAAATATTATTTTTTACAGATAGAAGAATAATCTTTTCACACCTTAAAGATATTACGTATGAAATGTTGTTTTTTTTTTAACCTACCCTTTACTGTAAAGGGTAGGTTTAATATAATATCATTATAGTAAATATGTATTTAAAAAAAGGAGCTTGATTTTTTGAATTGATGTGTGTCGCTTATTTTCTAGAGAACGTAGGTAGGTACTATGCGCCTGTGTAGTCGCTTATTTTACAGAGAAGGTAGGTAGGTACTACGCGCCTGTGTAGTCGCTTATTTTACAGAGAAGGTAGGTAGGTACTACGCGCCTGTGTAGTGGTACTAGTGGTAGTAACAGTTAGTAATAAAACATAGTGTTCTGGTAGTTCTCTGAATGCCGATTGTAATAGAGATAAAATAAAATGCAGATAATAGAAGCACTTTAATATAGATATTGTATAATAATAACGATAACGATAAACGTAGGACATAACGCAATGAAATTATTTTATCAAGCGCGCCATTTGTTTTTAACAAGATTCATTTATTTTGCCATATGAGCTGGACGTATTCAATCTTCGTCCATAATGCATTTTATTTTACCGAAAAAAAAAAATTTTATACATTCGCTGCTTTGCATGAATAACCGCACAACTCCATTCATCAAACTTAAGTTAAAGATATTGTATGAATTTCAGGTCGGTGGTTTGGTCCGAATAATAATTTAAATCCTTGCGTGCTGGTAGTTATAGAAATAGGTGAAAAATATGTAAATACCTCCGTCTTCTAGGGACAATGCCTGGCGACCGGTCAGACTATTGCACTTCACTTCAAGTAAGGTCTTGCGACCACCACAAATAATATTATATGCCATACAGCCGACAACCGAGTATTGAAACTGACTGTATTCTATGTGTAATGTCAGAACGTCGATATTTTTAAATTTATAATTTTATTTAATTCAGTATTTCGGTCAGTCAAATACTGAACAGATATAATTAAAACCTGGTGTTATGACTCCACTGTGGTTAATGGTCTTTTAATTTTTATTATATTTAACCTCTGACGCAAAAAGAGGGGTGTTATAAGTTTGACTGCTATGTCTGTCTGTGTGTCTGTTTGTCTATGTGTCTTTCTGTGGAAACGTAGCTCCTAAACAAGGGAACTGATTTAGATGTGGTTTTTTTTTAAAGAAGATTTCCGGGTGCTGGTTAATAAATATGTTTTATCAAAATCGCTTTGGCCATTTACTAGGTATGGAGGTAATACAAAATCAAATATTGTTAAAAATTCACAAGTGAGGTATCATATGAAAGAGCATAACAAAAAACTTACACTTAGACATATTTTACCAAAATCAGCTCTGCCTTGTATTAGATATACCTATCGAGTTAAAGTAAGGACGAAAAATTGAATGTTGAAAAATATACTCATGTTGGGTATCAAATTAGGGAGAATGACATCTATATTACAATTAGATGTGTTTTTTCAAAATCGGTTTAGCCAGTTACTAGATATGGTAATTAAAAGTGGGGAGGAATAGTCGAATATTGTCAAATATTCCCATGTGAGGTATCAAATGA
>MOOZ01000257.1:618856-634809 GCA_002930495.1 Cecropterus lyciades
AATCTTTTGTTAAAATTATATTTAACTTTCCATTTAAATCAATTGTAGCGATATTTGTTTTTCTCACCAGTATTGAAGTTTGACTATTTTAATGAATATTACCTAATTACCTATCACTTAGTTATTAAATTATCTTGTATAAATTTTGAATGTTAGATATTTCTTCTAAGGTACCTACTGTAGCTGAGTGATTCTCACTAAAACATTATTTTGAATTATGTTTTTAATATTAAGTTTAAGCGTTAAACTCATACTTTTTATACAGATTATTTATTTTTATTTATGAAACCAAAGTAAAATATACTTAATAAATATGTTGATATAAGTTCTGGTAACGGCATAAGAAAACTTTTTTTATTTAAAATTGCTTAATTATGAATTTCAAAGATTATTATATCTTACGTATGTATCAAACAAAACCTATATTTAGATAATATATACTTTAAAGTTATTTCAACCAAATGCACAATAGAGCTTCAGTCATTATTATTGTTGTGATTTATTATACTCGTCCAACTATTCGTATACTGAACACATAATCGCCGATTCCAATACATGTAGTGCCATCTAGCGACAACAAGATATGTTAGAAACATCCTTAAAATTATCGGCAATTCTTACCTGATTCCTTAATAATGAATTTAATGTGTTTTAAATAATATTTAGAATATCAATGGAGTCATCAAAATATTGTTTAATTAAAGATGACAGTTTTAAGTGTATCGTTCAATTTAAATATTGTATGTATAATCTCAGATGTGATTTGTGAACCGTTTCATGTTGAATAAAGTAATAAAAAAGAAATGTCTGGTATAATTATATTTTATTTTTCCATTTATATATTTTCAATACAGGAATGCGTTTATACTAACATTATTTTTGAGAAGATAACTACATAGGTACAATTAATCCAAATAAATTGACAATGAAACTTTATTTTCAAATTACTGAAAAATTATTAAATGTATATTTTTAATTAACAATTGATTCAAATGTTATTTTCCTTACGAGATTAAAGCAAAAGAAAAAAACAATAGCATAGCCATATAAAACATACATTGGAGTATATTTCCATTTTTTTAAATTTAAAAACCATTTACTAATAAATATTTTCGTTTTCCAAAAGTAAGACACATAAAAAACGTTATAGAATCTTCCCAACAAATAAGTTTTACCTTCGAATCCTCGATTTGTAAAGTTTCATGACACGGTATGCTGGCATGTGGGACGTTGCATATTTTATATAGTAAATAAATACCTTAATTACAATATTAATGTAACAGAATTTTCTCTTGTCACTAATCATTGTATGGTTCTCTTTCTACAACTAGAAAACCGCCATAATCCTCTATGGTGTCATTTTCCTAAATATCCTTATTATTAGCTATTATCATGACAAAGATGTTTTGGTATTCACTGAAACTTATCACTTCGAGTATTCTTGGCTTACAATACTGAACTTCCCTGATCATTAACATTAGTCTTATATATGTATTCAAAACTTAATTATATTATAGAGGAGACAGAGAAAGTAGACAGAAATTCAGTATACAGACGAGGACGCAACATATATCGAAGAATGACATACGAATATGCTTTTTTATTACCTAAAGCTCACTGATAAGTGACATAAATAGAAAAAATATAGATTACAGTACAAAATACAAGAACAAATTGTAGGGAATTAATAACTATGCGAAGTGTTACATTATTTTTAGGCTGGAAAGCTGGAAGGTGAAACAAAATTTCTTATATCCGAGATCATTAGCGTAGATGAGAAGTATATAGGAATGAAGACGTTATATGCTTTTGAAAGTTACAAAAGAACCATTGAAGCTTACATCACTGTACCCTTCATATCCATTGTATTAGAGTATTTCCTTCAAAATATATAGTTTTAAGTATAGTGATATTATGAAAACATTGGTTACTTCTACTTTTAAAAACACTAATATGGAACATATAAATAATTTAATTTTTCTAATGATTTGGGGACGTTTATTGTATAATATATAAATATATATATATTTTTACTTTTTGATAGAGGCTTAGATGCTTAAAGTAATATTAAATTTGCGATTATATTTTCAGTTTTTGATAACCTATAACTATTACATATAAAATTGCAAGTTTACAAGTTATAGGTGACAGAGAATCCGTAATCTTTATAAGCTATACATATTAAAGTAGTGACATAGTTAATACTTCGGGTACTGAACACAGAAAGCGAACGATAAAGGTATATTCGCATCAACAGACACTGTTTAGAATTTTAAATATTATTATTAAGTGCAATATGTAAGAGAGTATTCAAAAGTAGCATACGAAAGCGGAAATCCTTCGGTACACGCCTTTCCTGTTTTTTTAGCTAAAATATTTTTCTGAAAAGCTCAAATAGTACATTACTCTATAAATATATAGTATTTGATAAGAAATATCAAGAAAGATAAAAATAAATAATAATGTGATAGGTCGTTTCTTATTATTTTTATAAAACTTTTATGCAACTGCATTGCATCTTTCATGAATTTCTTATTATAGTGTTTTTTACAATCAAAATTATAAAATAAAAACATGAACAAATCTTTATACATCAATAATAAAAATGTAAAACATATATATATGTTTATTTAACAGTATATAGAACTTAAATCCGAAAAATATATAGTACATCTCTGTATATTACAGATTGGAAACTCCAAGTACTAGTGCATTTTATTGCTGTTTAATGCACATGGAAATAAAACGCATTCGATATATGGCGAATCTCTGATTTGCCGGAACTTTCGTCCGTCCCTACCACATCAGGTGTCTGTAGATGTGAATAAATTTATACAATATCAGATAAGGCAATGTGAATTTAAACAGTGCACTATACATTTAACATATTAACAAGTTGTATCAAGATGAGTTTATCCCCAAGCGAATGTCTTAGGCTGAATAAAAGCTTCCTTTATATTGAAATGTTTATTATGTACCCTCAACCTTGATGTAAATGAAATATAATACAAATATACGATCAACTTAAAGTCATTACAGCCTATCGAACCAAAATTAAAAATTGATTATAATGTCAGTCCCTACTCCTAACTACAACCTACAAATCAGAAGCGCTTAACACTTTGTTTATAATAGGAATAGACACGCGATCTAGGATAGAATCCTGACACTCAATTGAAAGTAAACATTCATTATAAAACTAAGTATGTGGTACACAGTGTCCATAAGAACATAATAACATCAAGAAAGAAAGCTTTTATTCCGCCATTTTTGCTTAAACCTAGTTTACAAGCTAAATTCAGCTGCAAACATGTTTTCAAGAAGATCATTCAAGTAACCACACTTTTTAAGATATACACAATTTGTAAATAGAAAATGCTGTCATAATCACATTCGAAGGTATCTTCATTATAAGTTATATATTGATTTTAATGACAATGAGCATTTGTCGTGGATTTCATTAATCCCAGCAATTTTAACATTCATTTAAATCCCTTCCCATACATAAGCATCAAATGGTTATATAGTACGAAATTTTATTTGAAGCAGACTTATAAAGAGTAAATGATAAGTCAAAATATACCAGTAAGGTCCTAAAGTGTTATAATATCAAACGATTACTGGTTTTATAATAGTGTTCTTACGGATCAGTTATTTGCTTCAAGACATTATTTTTATTAGTACTTAGGCCTAGCACATATATATATGTATGTGTACAATTTGGCCCAAAGAAGCACAAAAGCGTCATTTCCTTGTATCGCTTACCAAGCGATTGAACGATAGAATATTTTCAAACAAGATTATTTAATATTTTAACAAAGTTACCATTATTCGGCTTAGATCATAAATGCATAATCTCTTAACCTATCCGAAGACATAAAAATAAAAAATGTTTTTTTTCTTTTTTATACCGTTTTTGAGCTTCTGAGAGCAGAATTGTTACAACCTCACCGTTTACATCGTCACGGTTCCCCTACCTGCTCACCGTCAACATCGACCATTTGGTCTAGTAGAGTTTTGTGCTTGTACAAATTCATGACGATGAAACAGTTTAATCGACGAATGTGCATACAGTCAATCCAGTCGTTATCGATTTATGTACTAGATTTCTAGTTTCGCCTCTTCAATGAAAAGTCGCGGATGGATTGTTTAGTGATGCAGTACACATTTTCGGTCGATAGATGTACAACAATTTAACAAAATTTTATCGATATTGTTTTTGATTAGTTGAGCAACTATCTAGTTGAAACTAGGCAGGTCTACATACATTCCCACATGGTTATATACATAGTTGCTCTACTAAAATTTGAGCATATGAGCTAGGCCTTAACATGTACAGAATTTCATAATAATAATATATATAAGATCAGTTTTAACCTTATATCCGGCCTTTAATCCGTTCAAACTATCATCAATAATTTTAATGGATATATCCATATTCATTAGGATATCAATATAATTATAGAGATTCATTTAAAAGATTATATGAGTATTCCGGAACACAGTACATTTATAGAGATTCTATAACCAAAATATAACAAGTAGGTACTTCGGAGCAAAATTTGGAAACCTTTGACTATTATTTTCATATTATAAAGCCGTGAGCAGACTGGACTAAATGCATATTTACAGTATTTTTCGCAGATTACAAATCAAGCTCGTAGATTCGACATACCTGTAATCAGCCTTAGCACACTGGTATAAATTGTAATGCTTGAAATAAGTTTATTCTAAGAAATGTAGACCGTTTTAAATAATTTAAAAAGCTCTGATGGACTTACCGAGTTTTCTTAATTTACGATCCTTACAATTTGTGAAAATAATTATATAACTAAATAGTATTATTGTAAATCCTAACTAACAGCTAGTAGTAGTCTTAAGAGGAAAACGAATTTATTGCATTTATAATAAACTAAAAATTAAACGGTAGGTACTTACGCCCGTAATCACAGGACATCCGATTTTACGTTTTTACGTAGAGACAATCAATATATAATATAATTATATAACACGTTCCAATTATTTCGTACATTGTTTTGTTACGTATATATTCTTAGATTTCATATTGCACAAAGATTAAAAATAATTTTATGATAACACAAAGTTAAACCGAAAATATAATATCATTAAAAACACACACACAAAATATACAACCCTCTTCCAAGTTGCCAGTAATATATTTTTTAATATAATCCCTTCTTGACAACCGCTTTGTAACATAAAAAAATAATCTCATAAACAATAGTGTACAAATAGTGTAAAAATAATGTACTTTTATTTGTTTGTACTATCAAATCATAGTAAACAAATATGTTTTACATTTTCTGGTAATAACTAATCAAAAAATTAAAAACAAAAATAGTGAAGGCTAATCAAAGAGTATGCAGAAACATGCATGCTTTATGACTCACTCAGCGTGCAACATTTCGCTTTCGGACATTATTTGGTTTCTTGTCTATGTTAAATTATTTACGCTTGCGCATGCTTTGCCAAAATAATGAATAAATTATTAAATGACGCTTTATACAAATTTTTCGGGGCCTACGGGTCAAGATTTATTTAACTGTAAATATTTAGCTCTTAGAAATGGTACCATTTTTAGCCACTGAGACTCAATTGAAAAAATCACACATTCATATTTTTGAAATGCCCTATTTTTTAAATCTTGTGTAAACATTATTTAAGTTCTGAACGATCACAAAATAAATTTTATTAAGTGTACCTTATTCAAGTGGCAAAGACGCACGAAAAGAGGCCTGCTCTTTTCAATTATATCATTTAATTTTATTCGAGTTAACTATATCAATATAGTAAAGCGAAACGAAAGTTAAATACGATATAAATACATTAGAATATCTGCCACTAGGTAGATACATATTTCTTCTCATACTCGTATCGGTAATATAGCTCGTATATGTAATAACTGTTCAAATATTAAGGCTTCGGCTGACCGCCTATTGGCTACTCTCGCTTGTGCAAATGATAGTTTTAAAAATGTTGTCAAACTGCTGTCAATCGCTCGGCAACTCTTTAATAGCTTATGCGTGACGACAACAGAAATATAATGTCTTTATTTTGTATAGACCTACGGGGGCGCTTACAAATTGTCAATAACAACATTTTTTTTACATCACCACCGGATTGGAACACGACCTAAACTGATAAGAACCGGCAAGAAACCCAACGATTTTGTATTTTTTGTAATTATGTATTTCTCTTTTTTACACTAATTATTTTTTACATGGCAGAGGTATACAATCGTCTGTTGACAGATTTTTCGAATTAAATCAAAGATGTGCCGCTCTTCAATCACTCAATAAATTGGACCCCGAGCGTCCGAGCATCTAATGGGTAGTCAGCCTATTTATACTAAAGCTGACCGCCCAATGATTACATCAGCTATTATCGTATCGCTTAAATCACTAGTCTTAGTCTCTTAAGCTGCTCAACTCAGGTGTCTTTGTTGATTGAACGATTCACACGCGTCACACGTTGAATTTTATTCGAAAAATCTGTCAGTTTGATTTTGATTTTTGAACCGTCAGAACTACTATGTACTTAATCGCTAAATGTACTAGTTTCTCGAACCAGTTGATAAATCGAAAAAATAATATAAATTATTGTCAACGTACAAAACTTATGAACAGACGAATTAACCATACAAATTTTAAATGGGTGAATTGTAAATAAAATTATTCTATCTAAAGTTATCTACGCATTACAGACCGTTAGATATTGATATACGATACTACTGGTACAAACGGCTACTTTATATTATTTTGGCTTACCGTATAACTGCTACTTTTGTCTAATCAATAAAAATCACGAAATTCTTAAAGTAAAGATTTTGATCTAGGATTTTAGGTACGTTAGAGTAGGATTAATGTATAGTTTATTGTCCACAGATTAGAGGCGAAGTGGTAGTGTTAAGACATATTTATTTTAAATATAATTTACCGATAGTTAGAATTTGATTAGTATTTATTTATATTTATGAAGATATAACTTTAGAGATTGGAGAAATTCAGATTAATATACATATAGTTACTTATCAATACCGCTTGGTGAGTAGACTAGACTTGGCAGGATAATCATGATCAATTTTCAGAAAATTATCACATCTTCAGCGAGATACGTAAATATTTTGTATATCGACGTAAAAAAGAGTACGCTGTAACCGCACCAATGTAATGTTTAAAGAATGAGAATCAGAAAAACCACTGCGTTTGTTGATTTCACACCAGTAGCATTTAGATTAAAAGATTTTTTTCTACGGCGTTGAAATAAACACTATTTTTGACGGACCCCTTGAATATCCTAAATCTCCCATTTTTGTTTCAGTTCTGGAGGACATTTTATCGTTAAGTGAGTACAGCGATGGCGCTTTTTTGCGTCAATATGTAGACTGTACCTATTTGGTCGAGAGTGCAGTGCAAAAATGATATAATAAGTAGATGAAACTTTAATGATAGCATAATTCGCGAATTACTTCGAATCATAGATATTAATTTTACCACTTTTTATGTCCTTAGACGTTGTCAATGATAAAAGTAAAACTTGAAAAATAATTTTTATCTTATTTATTTGTGGGAAATAGTCAAAACAATATCATAAAAAAACGGAGTACCATATAGTTTCGACTAATACTTGATACGTACCTAATATTAGATGGACTAGATAAGAGTATATTTAAAGTTATAAATATTGCAACAAAAATAAATGAAAAACACAAACAAGAAGGAAATACTAAATATTACGTATGCTAGCATTTTTACTTCACTTTTTAATAATAGCATTTTTACTTCACTTTTTAATAAACTTTAGCAAGAAAATTCTGTCGGTCGATAAATAGGATGGTAGCTGGACGTAAAGGTAAGTAAAATAAACTTAAGACGAAATAAAAGCTTTGAAACAAAAAAAAAACAATATAAAAAGCTTACATTGCCTGTAGTTAATATATATTAATCACTTTAGAATAAATTTTAGAAATACAGACAGATATTATAGACATGTAGTTACAACTATAAATGC
The DNA here is from genome assembly GCA_002930495.1 of Cecropterus lyciades. Taxonomy (NCBI): domain Eukaryota; kingdom Metazoa; phylum Arthropoda; class Insecta; order Lepidoptera; family Hesperiidae; genus Cecropterus; species Cecropterus lyciades. The sequence continues at coordinate 626,888 of MOOZ01000257.1, forward strand.
TTAAACATTCATCAATTGGACACACACCGTTTTTGCTCTACACTCCCAGTCTGAAAAAGTATGATTAAATTTCAATAAACAACATTCTATCTACTTTATGTTCAACACGTCTAGGCATCGCTTATGTATCTGTAAAGTAATATAATTACCATGTCACAAAAATGAACACTTTCTAATACAATATGTACTTATAAATGTATATTAACTTTTCAGGATTATGTAGTTGCACAACCTATCGACTAAGCCTTAAGAGTGCAAAACTCGTGAATATCGTCGAATATTACATTAAAACACTTGTGAATAAACTTAAAAGGCAAATCAATCGATTCCTCAATTATTACAATTGTTTTTCAATATTCTTAATTGTTTTTGTTTTCGATTCCTACATTTAAAAAGATGAATTTTCTTCAAATTTTCAATTTATAAGTCGGCACTCTTAGACGTTTTATGTTATGTTAAACATTTATTCATTATTATAAACACTTTGGTTAAAACAATTAAAATCAATTAAACACAATATCACTAACTAAAATCACTATAGGCATTGGTTCTACATTAAACATAAATTATGTAAGACTCAATTTAATAAATTCATTAATGCCTATCTAAGATCACACGATATTCGGTATTATATTCACAACACTCGATACTTATATACAGGGATATCACCCGTATCGATACGCTCCGTAATATTATTTTATAGATCGTATTATTTATTTATTTATTTATTCTTTGCATGCAATACAAAACAACCATCCTCCATGGTTGTTTTGGATTGCATGCAAAGAATACGTGGAACGGCCAATAGAAAAGGAGTCGTTTGTGGATGTTAATGGAACGTTACATATCGCACAGTGATAACGAAAGAGACCGAACTTAAAATTTCGATAAAAATAAATTAACCACTTGAAACCACTACTGCTAATAACATTATTAGGAGTAGACTATTTAGTAGTAGTCGTCTAGCTTATAAAATAGTAACATTTTCTTGCTAGAAAATGCTACGTCCCCTTATAATCGCACGTTATGATAAGTTCCCAAAATGTGAACAGAACTTGCTATTTTCAAAAAATGCAATGTTTCACATTAGGAGTCATCCATAAATTACGTTACACGTTTAGGGGGAAGGGGGTGGGTCGATGAAGTATAATATGATGTGACAAGGGGTAGGGAGGGGATCTAAATTTCGTGACGTTTCAAAATATCTATGTAAGCATCAAAATACGAAATTTGCATTAAATAAATACTACAGTAATATACTTTTTATTTTATATTTATTGCATAATAATTTAAATGTTTATAAATAAAATTTTGTAACTGTTGTTTTAGTTTAAAAAATTTCCTTCACTAAGATTGCAAAATACGTGACATCACACTAGGGAGGGGGGAGGTCTCACAAGTGTGACCATAACGACGGGGACATTAACAGTGAAAAGGACGGGGGGAAGGGGTCAAAAAATCATGAAATTCGTGTGACGTAATTTGTGGATGGTCCCTTGGGTCACTTTTATTCTCACCGGGCGATAAGTTATCAATGATAGTCCGCGCAATGACACAATATTGACGGCACATAAATGGATAGGGATGGTCACGTATCATCCTTATACTCTTGGGACGTGATTATCTGTAGAACACCGCATAAAACCGATTCTAACAATGCGACAATTTAAAAAATATTCCAGAATACTTATAAAGACCTTAGGAACGGCTTAATTAGTCTGTACTTTAATCTATTTCGCTTTTGGGTTAATATTATATTTATTTATGCTTTGATAACGTATAAGCGAATTAGAATAACGGCAAGTCGCTCATTTGCGACCATTACGACTATTTTTAAAAGGTAGGTAGGTTTCGTTTTTAAAAGGTAAATATGTCATAATGATATCCGGGTACTTACAATTACATACTAATATAATTTAGCCAATTGAGATTGGTTTTGAGATTTATTGGTTATGGGCTGCCAAATATATTTAAACTGACTTTTTTTCTCTGGTTGGACTTAATCAGGAACGATAGTCTATATATTTTAGTCTAAAATGGTATTCGAAATCAAATATATAAACAAAGGTGTTGCCATTTCGAAATACTAATCAAATTATTGTATTCGCTTGAAACTACTAAAGTAACAACTTAAAATTGTATCCATGTCATAAACGCAAACTGTTTTTAGCTTTAACGTGACGCAAAGAATATAATATATCCGTTTAAATAAATTTCGTGTAATTTTTCGATTCAAACAAATAGCTAACAATGAAGATATGCCCCCATGCTTTATTTTATGAATTTAAGATTATACTATTTTACGTCGTTATTTTAGTACTGTAACAAGGTACAATATCGAGGCTATTATTTTTAAAATGACAATTATTTAAATTTTTGATCTTGAATTCTATTTCAGACTATAGTTCATTCCTATTCCAAAATTAATTAGGAACTATCTAGATAAAAGGGCACGATTCTTTGTCTTGTTGGATGCTTGCAAGTATTCATATATACAAAACAAATTTGAATACATCTTAAGCTGCACGAATGAAAATAAATCATTAATTTAAGTAGTCTTTTAATAATTGCAAGGTTTAAAACAATAAACCCACAATCATAGTTCCAGACTTTTCTGTAGAAAAAAGAACTATTTAAAGTCTATTTTGTTATTTTGTCTATGGATGCTTAAACCGTTACTGATAACATTTCATCATACGCATTATTATTGTATATTCTACCATAAACATTGTGAAATTCAAGTTAAAGAGTGTATATTTGACGACCATCTGATCAATAACATTAATTAATATTAAATTATTATTATACACATAATAAACGTGCACTTTTCACGCCTATCTATTTTAAAGAATTATGATATTATTTTATGAAACCGTCGCAAACTGCCTATATTAGTGACTGTCACATAATTCTAGGCTATCAACAATGTTTTACCTATCTAACAATAGTTTACCACCCGACACAATAAATAACAGTGATTACTAAGTTCCTTACACGTTTTAACGATACAAGTATCACGCGATACAAATAGGTGTTAGAGGTATGCGACTGTGACAGTATGAAGGCTCCTTACAGATACAGAAAGAACGTATCAGAAACGGTCCGTGGTACACAAAATCATATTTACTTTATTCATACAATGAAAATTAACCTGTTTCTACCAATCTTAACTCTCTATCAAAGAATAATTTTAATTTGACTGTTACGACTCTTGTACGACAGTTTGTGTTGTTGAAAAACGAATCTTATTGTGACAGATAGTTTAATATCTTGTTACCACCAATTACTGCATAGTGGTCGCCCATGAATACCAATCTCCAAATAAAAATAGTAACGGATTCCTGCTTAAATTTTATCACAAATGTACTACCATAAGCCGTCCAAATTTTGCCATTGTTATTCAGACTATAAGTTTGAACGTCTCATGTCAGAGCCTTACACCGTTCAAACAATTTTGCAAATAGCAGGTATTCTGCACACAGCAATGCCATATTGCTCTTGTATGACATAAAATACATTTGCATACAAAGTCGGTGCAGTATGTCGCAACTCGCGGTTCCTTATCGTTGTCGCATACCTCAAAAGCCTTAAAGAATCACGACATGAATTACATATTCCTGTCGATTGCTATTTATTGCAACCCACTGAGTGTTTCGTAAGTTTTACGATTACGCGTTATGTACGGCCTGGTACCATTTCTAGGATTCAAACTAGCCATGCCTAGCCTAGACGTTTCTGTTAGCAAATTAACAAAACTTTGATACTTTGGTATATTATTGATTCTTCTTATGTTAATATGTAGCGTTGGTTTCTTGAATTTAACTGTTTTAGTGTGCCAAACGAGTATTTCAGAACAATTCGAGGCTAATGGTTCGATGTCTTCCATTTTTAAGCCTAGACTAACCAGGAATCTGTCTTCCTCGTGGCCAGCAATGAATGGCATCGAAGCTGATGGCTTCAGATACTCCAAGTTGACAGCAAACCCAGCCATATCGACGGGAAACATTCTTGCCCCTGGCCAGGAGTCGAAGAAGCCGACGACCTGAAATTAATGCATAATGTTTCACATTCAATGTTGACAGTCTCACATTGATGATTTGTTTTAGTTTTTTATACAATATACAGATTAATATACAAACCGTGGAAGATGTTTGGTGGTAGCTGTATAAACCTATATTAGCAGAAGGAGAAATATGTGTATATTGTGTGTAAGTGAGAAAAATAATGTAGAGTTCTTCTGCTCCACACTTTTCAGAAAAGAACACAGCAGTGCATATCATTGCTGTTATTAGGCAGAAATTGTGTGGCAATGGTGCTGCTGGAGTCGAACCACACCAACATCTAAACATTTGGAACTAAGTTAGCTAAGTCATTAGATATAATACACTGTTCAGCTAGGCACTGTTGCTTATAGCCTATTGATATCTTGACTCCAGTGAAAGATATATTACCTTCCCTTCCTTAACAACAGGCGAAGACACGCCGTAACCTCCAATAAGGCCAACGGGAAACATGGAGACCTTCTTAGTATTCCTTATTTCATCAAACAGCCGCAAGTCCACCGTATTGTCATCATCGCCAAAGTAGAGAATTCCTTCCTGTACGTTGTACTTCAACCAAGTGAGCGCTGCGCGCCGGTTTGAGACCCCACGAGGGAAGTTTGTCCCTTTGTAAATGTATGGCTTCGGGCTCGATATGTGAGTGAAGGGTAGTCCACTGCGACTGAAACACGATAATGAGTTGAATTCAATAAGAGGGTTTTGCTAACTTTCAAATATTGTAATAAATTTTCTGTTTAACTGTACTACTGTCACCTGTTTTATTGTAAAGAATGTACTTACAAGGACTATTTCAACTTATCATTATAAACATTTATACCAAGCGCCCATTTTAATCTATACTTGGAATGATTAGAATCATACAGAACTTCTATCTCTATAAAAAGATATATTTAACAGCTGCCATGACCACTTATCAAATAGAAATTATTTTTAACAACATATTTGTTCCCTATGGTTTTGCCTGTGATTAAAAAGTTTGCATTACTATAAATTGTAATAAATTACTTTAAATTACAGCTGAAATAGATTTTACAAAAATAAATAATAAAAATTACCCAGATTATAAATATATTATTATATTGTCAATTATTAAATCTCTAAATGGAATATTTCGATTGATGCTATTTCAAAATCAGACAATCAGGCAGACAAAAATTCGAAAGCTTATGCAAATGTATATTAAAACTTATGATTAGTTCTACAAACTATCCTTTTTGCAATATATGCATTTGCAATATGTACACACACATTACTCATATGGAATGTGATTTATCAGACTCAGTTCTGTATTAGCTTTCACTAGCTAGCTTTTAAATTAAACGATTCAGCTTTTACTTACACAGTTTTAATAACATGAACATAACTTTATTTACAATTATTTCATTTAATATTATGTTCATATAAAAGAAATATAATTCGTATTACTTGAACAAAATAGACACATTCTTACCGTAAAATGCTTAACACTTCATTAGAACACTTGGGTTGGTCATCAGCAACGATCCAATGTATTCTGGGCACATGCATCAGAGTGTGAGCTAGTCGTGTCAGCTCAGGCACTTGTTCTGGCCTCGGATAAGTTGGTGTTACATAGTAAATTATCTTCAGATCTGTGCTGTTGTTGATGTGAAGTCTCTCGTCGATGTAATTGACGAAACAAACCTTGTCTTTAACCGCTACTGGAATGCCTTTACTCTCCTCAATATCAATACTGAAATATGCAATAATAAAGAAGTTAATTAAAGTCTATCATCATAATATCTTTAATATCTCTATACTAGGTCTTCTCTGAGCAAGAGAAAGGTTGTGGCCATACACTAATAGGTATGGCAACCTTGACACACAGTGACACATATGACAGATCTGTCATTACATCGTTCTACACTCAGTTGGTTCTGGGTTTAATCCCGTGCCTCATAGATAAATATATAGATTATATCTAAATGATGAATTTAGATTTCTGTTCCAAATCTGATATTTGTGTATATCTTTGTGTGTATGCATGACACTCATAATACAAGAAAATCTCTAGGATTATGAATGTAAAAAGTGCTACAAACTAGTAACATTGTAAATTTTAAATTTTTAATTAAAATAATTAAAACTAAAAACCTGACTGCTTAAAACAATTTTTATGTTAATAATGATACATTTAATTTAATGCTTTATATGAAATTTCATCAAAATAGTAAATTAAATGTATTATATTTTATGCTTTCCAAACTGAGACGATTCTAATGATATGTCGTATGTCACAATCCGTCAAGCCGTTTAGGCTGTAGCATGTGCAAAAAAATTGACATACATACAATCATACACACTTAAGCTTAAAAAACATTACCATCCTTCTTATGCAGTCAGGTAAAAATGTTATGTAGTGCTAATTTCTGCAACTTCGTAAAATTAGAGTTACCTGTCAGAGGCCAAAGAATACAGATAGAAAGAGGCTGAATTTCTACTATATTATTACCATCATACAAATTCTTCTAGTGAAATATGTGCATAGAGCATAAGATCAGTAGAAGTTCCCATCTGATAAGATAATAATGAGAATAAAATAACGAGAATGCAATTTGACTATACTTACACCTATATATATAATAATAAGGAGATATTCCATTCATATTTCCATTCCAGACGAATATGCAAAAACCTAAATCCAGAACAGAAATCTAAATTCATCATTCAGATGTCTCTCTGGTCAGGGATCTTACCCAGAACCCACTGCATGTCAGACGGTTATGAAGGCCAGTCGGCCATGCACGTCGGCAAATAAATGCAATTGTCAAGGTCATAATTTCTTTGAAGTCCAAGTACACTACACAGTAGGCAATTTAAGTATAAAATATGCAGAAACTATTGCATACATTAAATTGAAGTGCCCACAAATTGCTACCCATATCTAATGAAATACTTCAAAGAATTCTGCTTTATGGATGGAAAATTGTGGATATGCTTTTCAGTCATTTAAAAAACTAAGAATATAATATTTAAATTAACAAAGGACATTATTGACCAGTAGGTAAGTAAATATTGTTCAGTTTAAATTATATTTTGTACGAATTGCCCGCCATTGGAAAAAAGCATCTTGCATTATTAGTGAGTTATTTTATCTTAACTTGTATAAAATTAAACAAAAAGTTAAATTTATGCAAATGCAAGGCAGTATAACAGCGGAATGGGGTTGCTGGCTCATTCTCATATGAGGTGACTATCCCTCGCAGGTAACAATGCATTTGTGATTGACATTATATAGAATCCCTGGTGTAGATGTAGTTGCTTACAGATATCCAGTAGCCACTTACCATCAGGTGAAGGGCAAGCTTGTTTGTTATTTCAATATAAGAAAAAAAGCAATGTGACAGTTCTATGAGGTTCGAATCCATAGGCAACTCCAAACATATTTCTTGTAACTGCTCTTAAGTTTAGAGTCATTCTAACTTGATCTTTAGAGATCAATGCTATTTGGGGCTGACTACAGACATATGGGCACTATTTACTCGAGTACCCTATCAATCAGTGCTATGGTTTTGATAAAATACTAACTGAAGTGCCTGTGCTTCGCTACATAACAAAAAAATTAGGTTTTACTCGCTAACCCTTGGAGGTACATGAAAAGTAATAACTACCTTTTTTAGTGTTGTCTTTTTATTTAAAATGGAAATATGAAAGGCTGAAATCAAAGGGTGTAGTGATGTCACCAAAATAGTTGCCATCTTTAAATAGCGAAGAATATCAAATTTTAAGTAGCTTATAGACTGACTAGTTAAATCTATATATATTATAATAAGAGATTTCCACCTATGTATTGACTCATCACGATATCTCTGGAACCATAAGACCGTTTTTTTTTTTTTGTTT
>MOOZ01000257.1:634981-644984 GCA_002930495.1 Cecropterus lyciades
TATGTATTGACTCATCACAATATCTCTGGAACCTTTTTTTTAAGACCTTTTTTTTTTTGTTTTCGAGGGGGGAAACCTTCAAAAGGTACCTGACGTCGTGGGAGCGACGCCAGGTTATGTGGGATTTTTACCGCACTAAAACCCCCCCGGTGGCCATCTTTGGCGCAGCGAAGAGGACTCCGGGATCTCCAAAGGAACGCAACCAGAGACCTCTCAGCGCATTGCCCCATCGGGCTCCACCCAGGTAAGCAGTTGGGCCCACCACACCGTCTGGTCTTTACGGCGGTATGCGACCACACATACTGCCGTCCTTCCCGGGGTCGCCTGGCTGGACGGTTCGAGCTCCCACTCTTGCCGCCCGCAACCCCGGAGGCCCCTTTTAGTCGCCTCATACGACAGGCAGGGGATACCGTAGCCCTATTCTAATCCCGGAACTACAGGGACGGGAACCATAAGACCTAGAGACTTGAAACATGGTAGGAATATTACTTTCGAAGAATAGACGTCAGCTAAGAACGGATTTTACAAAATTCTTCTCGCAAGGGGGGCTTACATGGGTGTTAATTAAGAAAAAATGCATATTTTCTAATTATAGCTCTTGTAGATTTGAAACATGGCTGAAGTATTTTATGGCATGTTGAAATTGGCTAAGAACAAATTTCATGACATTTCAGCTGCGTGAGCTGTGCAGGGGCATTATCATGATAGTAAAACTGCCACTTTATATTCAATGCAACGCAGAGCGGGCGGGGACGGCTAGTAAGCTATATGTCCATGCAAATTGATATGTAAATCGGACCAGTAGTTCTTGCATTATTGAGTAACACACAGACACATTTTCATATATTACTACAGATATATTATATTCTTAATCTGCCTTAACGCTGCAACCTGCTTCATTTAGGCTTTTGGCTGGTGGTTGTGTTTTCCAGACTTACAAGGTATACATACAGCGGCATATCCATGTAATGATAAATTATCACAGAAATACCATTAGCTTCATGAAGAATATGCAAAGGTCATATTTAATGGCCATATTTAGTTATTCTACTCCAGATATCTGTTATATGTGTTACGTGTATAGAATATAATTTAATGACATTTTAACTGTGCCTGTAATTTATTGTCATTAATTTAAGTAAAAAAAATTAAGGGAACATTAAAGATTAAAAGGTTTGTTTGTATATTATGCTCCCAAAGTTGTACTGTTTAAAGTCTATTATTTATCTGTAGGCAAGTACCTAATAATGCGATAATAATCATGCGCAACTATGTTTTACGTTAAGAATACTTACCTCAATATCCCGTCACTGTTCCAGTTAAAAAATAAATACACAGCACTACAAAACAAAATAGTGACGAAGGAATATTTAAATATTTTGAAAACCTTCATTTTTATTAGTTCAATTAGTACATGATTGCTTTACAAACTGCACACGATGATGAGCCAAGATTGCTCGTATTCTTTCCACAGCCGGAGATTCGAAGGATAAGCTGCAAGGAGTACGACACAGTGTGCTTTTTATAATATACGATAAGAGTACAATAAATATACAACCCTCCCGTAACTTCTTCGTGTTTTCAGTTTTGACAATTCTGAATTCATTGACTTGACAGCTAATCATTCCAATTAATCCATGTTATTTTTAAACTATTCATGGTCTTGGATTCTTTGTTTTAAGCCGACTTTAATTATGTTTCTTGTTCATTATTTGTGCAACAGATTTTTTCTTATTGTTTTAGTTACGATGATCGTTGTCCAATTCATAATGATATAATATAAATTATGCAACGAAAATCACCGGTTTGTATCAATTATTTCACATAGTTTCGTTTTGTTTTTATGATTTAGATATTATTTTTATTAATGTGACTTAATTGTTTATTTGAACTTAAATAGAAGTAGAAAATGAATATATAGTCTACTTGCTCTGGTAAATGGTTCTGCTGTTCATGAACAGATGTAATTAGCCATCGATCACAAGTATATATAATCTTACCTAAGTTTTAACTCGTATGTTTCTTTTATACTATACTAAACCAAATCATTGCGAATTATTTAATATTATACCTTTCTCTAAGTTTGTTCAATAACACCTAAAACTTCCCTATCCTATTTTTACCTATATTTCTTATAAAACTAAACTCATATTAAACCAATTAACCGTTTTATAGTTACCGTTATGTAGTCAAGTGTTTCAAAAAGAATTCACGCTAAGTACCTACCAACCGTAAGTATAGCCTACTTAATGATATATATACTCGTTATGAATTTTATTTATAGAGGATTGAACTCAGTAGGTCAATTACGGCGACAATTTTACCACATTTGTGTCTATCAATAGTAGTAGTAGTAACAACGCTATTAATATTGACACTTAACTAATGCAGACCTTCCTTAAAATCCTTTTAAGGATTTTTAATCTATTTCCATTTAGGTAATACCTACCTAATATCCTTAGGTTGTATTAATTATTAGATGATGCGTCTTGCGTGTTCAATTTCATTGCATTGTTAAGACAGGAATGTGTATGACCACGTTAGCCAATGTTATTTTATGGCTAACCTGGTCATATGTCTCGCTTTGTGTGGTATATATAGTCCGATTGTCTGTCCCGCTAATCGCAATGGAGGCAAAACTGTTACATTTTCCCAAGTACAAATCTTTAAAAAATGGATCTTTGAAATTTAAGTTGCACTGCTGACAAATATTAAACAATTGTCTAGATGTTTTTAATGAAACATCTTTTTTGTAACGAGGATGAAACCTTCAAAAGATGCCCAACGCTAAACTGTACTAATACCCCCCCGGTGGCCGTCCTCAACATTGCGTGGAGCAGTGATGCGACTTGAATAGAATTTTGTGACTCGAGTCACTCGAGCAAACTTACCACCTCACTCGAGTTAAACTCGAGTTTGCGAGTCACTCGAGTGAAATCTCACTCGAGTTGCAAGTTTGCAATTCTTTTAGCATTTCTAAACAGATTTCTTTATTAAAATAGTGTCATTGTCAAGTCACTTTCAAGAATACATTCTTCAAGACAAATTAACGAAAATAATTGTTCTTAACATGACATTTTACTTTCTGTGTGAAAAATAAATTTGAATGCTATAATTACTTCACTACTCTATTTTATGTATTTATCATAAAATAGAGTAGTGAAGTAACATCTAGTGGGAACAGACAGGATTCAGTAACTCGAGTACATAGAGAGTCGAGTAATTTATATTTTCAATCGAGTATGAGTTCGACCAATTCACTCGAGTGATTTGAGTAAAAACATGTCTCGAGTCGCATGACTAGCGTGGAAGACTCCGCGATCTCCAACGGAACACAACTGGAGTCCTCCGAGCGCGATGCTCCTTTGGGGCTCTTTCCCCGGTGAGCATATACTTCACCGCGCTTTCAAGGCATGCGTGGTTGCATGCCGTCCAAAATACTCATTATGCTACCTACACGTGTCGCCGTGTTTCCCAGAGGCGCTTGGCTGGACGGTTCGAGCTCCCACTCCTGCTGCCAGCATCCCCACCAGCAAGCCCTCTTTTAGTCGCTTCTTACAACAGGCCGTAACCATATTCTGGTCCCGAAACTACAGAGACAATTTAATGTAACACCTCGCAGTAGCAGTGTAGAGTAGAGAGACCTTTTGAATAAAGAACAGTGAAATACTGAAAAGCTTTTCGTAAAATTTACTGCAAGTATCCTCTTTTGATGAAGTATATCCTCTTTTGAAGAAATATTGATACGTCAGGATCGAGTCAGTTGCCACTGTTTGATATTTTTTTGTTTATTCCAAAATTTAACTACTATTCTCCGGTATGTGCACCTTTCTATAAATATATAATTGATATAAATTACCCAATATAAATACTGAATGCTACTATTTTTGCTGCAAATTATCAGTAAAAGTTAATATCTATTTACACTGCACAACATTTTTAACACAGTTTAAATGTTTTTTGAAAAAGGACATTGAAAATATATTTGATAAGTCACTTTGAAAAACATTATTTCGAACCTATAGTATAAAAACTATTCAGAGATGAAATTTAGTTTTGAAAGTCATATTCTTTCAAAATAATTGGGCCCTAAATGTATAGTGGATTACAATTACAAATAAAGAAGTGTTTCATCGTGGGCCGACGAAATCGTTTTTTTTTAAATACCAGGCCTCTTGCAAAAAGAGTTCGTCGCCCTTTTACCGTTGCTGAATATCTCACTACGGTCATATATGCAACAATTAGGTATCTACTCTAGCAGAACCATAACTGATAGTTAAACTATAAATAAAGGAGACGGACACTATTTTTAAATAAATCGAATCAGGTACTATAAAGCGTTACAAGGTAGGGTTAAGGTGTGGTGACTGAAGGGTCGAGGACAGGTAGTCGTGACCTTCAATGGAATGGGGTTGTGTGTATACAGTAGTTACCATATGCACGTTGAACTGAATATTTTATAATATCAACAACTTCAGTTTTTCTTTTCAATTATTCAAGTGATTGGCTATTAAAACGGAAGTATTGGCAATTTAACTCCACGTAAACAAATAATTCATAGCCACCATTCGTCGAAGTAGCCATAAGTGGCAGTTATAAGATGGATATATATATATGTAAAGGTATAAGAATATTTTATATCCTGAATTATGACGGTATGAATAAGATATTAATAGACTTGTCGATGCACGTTCTAACGTCTTTATAAGAGAATATATTTTATTTTGTAATCCATATTACACGCAAAATTTTGGGTAAAATTATTGAAAAAAATATATAAGTAGGTATTTCATCGTCTTGAAGTTGGATTTTATGTTTCTTAGGTGTTTAACGTTATCAATAGAGATACAGCAGTAACTGAACATTTTATAGGAATAACGTTAAATCTACAGTAAATAGTACGTTTTACAAGCATTGGCGTATATAAAGAGGAGTTTAGACAATCCGGACTACCCCTAGTATAGCAAGGAAAGGAAAAAATCTTTAAAAAGCAGGTCTTCTTGTTTTTGTTAACAGATTTCAGAGTTTATTTATACCGATACCTCCTTCAACAAAGGGTGTGAAAAAGTTACAGAAATTAGCCAACCTTTTTTTTTGGCAGATCACCGCTACTGGACTCCTCTCTTAAAAATACTAAAGTTACGCCCCTGATTACAAGGACGATGATAAACGCTACATTTTTATGAAGAAGCAACAACGGAGCTTACTATACAGGTAAATTAAGGTGGTCGCTGCCTTAATTTACCTTACAACTACTATCTCACAGCCCTTATTTACGACTAAGGTTAGAAAAGAAGCCAAGAGAGGTGCGAGCGCAGTCACTTTCTGTTGCTACTTTTCAGGACTATATAATTGGAATTTCTCTTATTGACTCATAATAAAAAATAGTTTTGATATGTTTATCGCTATTGTGTGGTAGAAAGAAGAGAGGCGAATTTTACAAAAAAATATATCTTGGAAGAGGATAAATATAGGTAAGTTATTTATAATAAGAAATTCATAATATATAAAAAATAAACAGAAAGTCACATTATTTAAATTAATAATTAAAATTTAGAAATTTTGTTAAATAACAACTATTGTATTTATTTCATTGTATCATTTTTGGACAGCATACGAAATGTTTACATTAATTGAATGGAGTGAAATATTATTTGAATATTGAAAAATGTGAAATCTGCGATATTAATAGTCTATCGACTAGTCATTAACTTGCAGGTTTTTGGAAAGCACCGTACTAGATGAAGGTATACACCTGGAACGTAAATTAGGTGCGATAGACCGTCTATGTCGTGATGTCCTTCGATGTGGCCAGTACAATTGTTTATCCGGAATATTTTTGCGACGAATAATAGGAATCATCGTGATTATTATTTTGTGAAAGTTTTGTTAATGAAACTACGGTTTTAGTTTAAGTACTCTGTTTAACTATATAGGTAGGTACATATTGTGTGTAATAAGTGCTTAATAATAATCGGTCGTGGCACCAACATTCATTTAAATAAAATTGTTCTATTTTATTTCATTGTACATTATTTTAACGTTTGTTCATTCAAAAATATATTAACGGGGACAAATAATTAACACCTCCACCAAACATTGACTTAAGCTCTGCTGTCATGTCAAATCAATCCCGCGGGCAAAATCCTGGGCAGCTGTTTTATTCTTGAGATTTATACATATATTATATATACATATTTAGTAAAATTAATACATATTAGGACTTTTCCTTTTACATTTAATATGTATGTATTAGTTTTCGTATACAAATATTAATACAACGTGGATAAAATTGATACGTTTTTAAGCTCTTCCAGGCTTCATTTTTTATTAGAAAGTACCTATAAATAATTGAATAAAAAAATATTAGAATTTTGCAATTCATACATTTTTTCATTTTTAAATACAAAATAATTACATAGACATATACTTTTTAAATAATATAATTTTATTAAAATAATTATGTTCGCCTTGAATCAATGGCCGGAAAATATTTTTATCGCACACCAGTTTAATTCTATATCTAAAATCTTTGTGTTTGAAGTCTGACAACTATTTTTTAAAAAAGAATGTCGGAAAAAATCAATACTTTGGGAGACATGCGTGCACTAAAGTTTCCTTCTAAAGAATTTGTGAAAAGTGTTTCTGTATCTCGAAGAAAATATTCTTCAGATTAATTATTCCGGTTCATATTTGTGTTTTTCGTAGAAATATAAATAAACAAACGCTGGATAATTAAAATTTGTTTCTAAAATGTTATGTTGGCTGTATTGATTTCATTGTCAACAACTTCACAGTGGTGGTGCGAGTGATTGCGCGTAGTGTTATTGTTTTGTGGAAAAAATTGTGAAACTTAACTAAATTCTACCCATTTACTACGTACTTTCCATAAAACTTTCGTCTTTGTTCATGAATATTAGTTTTTCACGTGGAATATGTCATACCTGAGCGCGGTAAGTAACAAATTTTATGCTACATCAACATCAGCATAGGGCGGTACAATCGTATGGAAATTGTCAATATTTCTTCTTTCATCGTATGTTTTATAACTAAAAATGTGCGTGTTTCGCTAAGAAATGAATTAAAAAATAGGTTTCAATATAAATTTCGCGAAGAATATCGCTTAAAGGTGCCTCTCGACGGTTTCGGATATGCATCCTCCATATTTTACTGCTACGTGCATGGTACCAACTACATAGCTCAAGTAGCTATAGCTCTTCATCTTACGGTTCATAAGAATTTGTGTAGTATGTTCCGAAATTTCGCTATATTATGAGTTTTTTTGTAGAAATATGACATACAAATACGATATTCACGTTTTTTCCATAGTTTTAGCTGAAATTTTCGCCGCGATCACGTTGCTCGACGCGTCAACGTAATTGGGGTCTTTTCGGTCGATTCAATGTAGAGCCCAATGTCTTTATGAAGATTACGCATAAACGAAACATTTCCCTTTTCATTCGAATTTTGAAATTAGAACTTTGGAATGCTATTTTCATTATTTCCACTAGTACTGTTTTTACGTGTTATGCGATTTGCAAATAAATAATCGATGATTATTATTACTGTTAACATTATAAAATATTTTTATACACTTTAATATTATGAAATAATTATACAACAGTAATTTTTCATTTGGACATAATATTGTTCACCAATAATGAGGATAGCAAAAATTTTGCAACTACCTACAACTCTTTATGCTGAATTGTCAACTAAGTAATATGAGAATCTTTAGGTAATGCAATATATGGAAAAATGTTTATAATATTCAATTGTTTAGTTTAAACAACATTTTGCATGCCCAGCATTATTCTATTATAATGGAATAGATATCCCATATTTATATGAATATAAATAGTACTATCGTGTATTGTACATGTACATATTATACACATGTTATTCCTACACAAGTAATCAATATCTTAAGCTTAAAATATACATACCTTACATATGTACCAAAAAAATAAATAAAGGTACACTCAAAGAAGGAATTAATACAGGCTTTTTTATTTTATATTTGAGTGACTACAGTTAATTCAATAGAATATAAAACAAAATATACAATGGATGTATTTTGTCACTTAAATTGTCACAATTATAATAGGTATATTCTCAATTTTATATTATAATTTTACAAAAACAAATTGAACTATAGTTCTTTGTGTGAATAAATTTCATATCTATGACTGCCGTTCCAGTCTTATGAATAAAAAAGGATCTTGTTGTTGAGAAATTTAAAAAGTTAAATACAATTTGCTTAAATATATGTATATTTAATTGTAATCTGTCTTTTAAATTAAAATATATGTTTAAGACAGTTTTAAAATATTGGTTTAGTATATAATTGTTCGTTTAATAGGAGTATACAATTTTTCTAATGAGTTACAATGGAAAATTGGGATAAAAACAAATTTTAAAGTACTTCTGTAGTAAATATATATATATATATATATATAAAATTGTAATACACCATGTATTTATAGGTGGTGATGGATCCAGGAAACATTGGTCCAAATTATAAAATATTTACT
This sequence comes from Cecropterus lyciades, assembly GCA_002930495.1. NCBI lineage: Eukaryota > Metazoa > Arthropoda > Insecta > Lepidoptera > Hesperiidae > Cecropterus > Cecropterus lyciades. Next base: position 643,516 of record MOOZ01000257.1, read on the forward strand.
TAAGTCTATCCGAGACCTCATGTGGGTGGCAAAATTTCAGACACAAGCCAGGGGGGGGAGGCTTGTGTCTCCCCGCCTCCCTCCTAACAAAATGATGTTCTTGTCTACAAATTTTCAGAGTCTGCATTCTTATCTTCATTATTTTTAAGAAGATCCTATTCTTAACTGTGTTAAGCTTCCCCCCTCTAAAAGTCTTGGGTCCAGCTTGACTAGGTATAAAATTACCTATACTGAGCCTATATGAAAAACTTATTACACATCTAGCTAGTATTGTCAAGCTATTAAATTTTGCTTAACAGTAATAGTATGCATATACATGTTATTAATATTTATTGGAGTATTTTAAAAAACCTCCATGTAATAAACCTCCAAAATATGTACCTATTTGTTGAGTTCCATAATTTGTTTTTGTGCTCAAGTAAATAACACTATGTTAACACGCTTTTATTGGCTTTGGTTGCATCTATATATGTTTGTAACGGAATCTTTGAACACAATTTTTACCCACTTTGAAACGTCAGATACAGTTGAAACCTTGCACGCTTATCAAGGACCGATGACCAATATTCTATAGATATATCTTTATATATTGCACCCCTATAAGGGTTAAATAGGGGATGAAAGTTTGTATGAGAGTCCCCTAATTTTTATGCAAGGTCAATGATACTTAGTATTTAGCATGGTGGTTTGATATAATGGAATATCTTTTTCATCATTTTTGGAAAATTGGCCGATTTTGATGCAATTTTTATGTAACTTAGTATTTCTTTTCGCATGTGTACAAGTTTGTGACCTGAGGAGCTGTTTTCGCATATGATGCGCTAAAAGTTAAATTTCTCTGCTATAAAATTATCATCGAAAAGCCTAAAAAAGAAAAAATAAATAATTTTTAAAAACTAAAAGAACACACTTTTATAAATAACTGAATTAAAAAGTAGAAAATAAATAATAGTATAAAAAACTTAAAAAACACGCTTTTGTAACTAGCTGAACTAAAAACTCTAAAATATTTTTCTATAAGTTAAAAAATAGAGCTATAAGAAAAACACTTTTTATCCTATAAAAGCGTGGGATGTTTATGAGAAATTTTATAATGACAATAATAACCTTCTAACACCCCACGCTTTTTGTCATCAGCTTCCACTTTCAGTTTCCTTTAATTGAAGCTTTTGAATATAACAAAATACTAAAAATAATAATGTGATTTTCAAAATACCGATAGTGTTGACAAAAACATATATTCTTCAATAAATTATTTGATAAATTAAACACTTCATATGTTGTGTTATTACAACAATGTACTCAAATCAACATGTAGCACTGATGGGTGTGAGGATATAGTGCTATGTTATAAATATTTTTTGCATTTTTACATCACAAACACTCTTACTTGTCTAATGTGACAAGTTATTATTTATCGGAGTAAATACATGAAATAATATATGTTCTCGATATCAAGATTTGTTGAA
>MOOZ01000257.1:659062-670354 GCA_002930495.1 Cecropterus lyciades
AGCATGTAATTTAGTACTTTTACTGCATCATTGACGAAAACTATTAAGCTTTAAATTAAATGTATCATTATGAACAAAAAATAGTTTTAAGCAGTCGGATTTTTTGTGTTAGTGTTTTTAACAACGTTACTAGTTAACCAATTTCCTAAAGGAAAGAAGTTCTCTATTTTCTCATTCGCCACGTCCATTTCAACAATCGCGTGCAGGTTTATCGACTTTTTATATATTTATATTCGCGTTGCGTACAACAGGCCGTGCATTCTCATTCTGTTGCACTTTAATTCAAGCCGTCAATTAAAACCAAAGCTTTGTGGATTATCTCGTCTTTGCAAAAGAGCTTAGCTTTGACCATCCATCTTTTAATTAAATCCGGATTGACCCTGTTTGCATTTACGCCAAGGAAATAATGCCCGATTGCTAAGTCCTCACTTACTATTGTAGCTGAACCACTGATATTATCTAAACTTTCTAAATATAGGTTCATTTTTAATGAATGAAAGAATAAAATAAGTCATTTATTCCATGTGTTTGTGTCGCTATATGTAAACTAGAGCGGCTCGTTTAAAGAAAAAAAAAAACCAAGTTTTATTTTGTCTCCCGTTAAAATACGTTAGATCAATATATTTTAAAATTCCTCGCAATAAAGTAAAAAAGTCAAAAATAGGTTATATGTCCGAGTATATGCCGCGAGTGTAAAAAGTACTTGAAAAAGCTATTTTCATTGCAACTGGTTAAAGATTATTATAAAATTTCTGTAAGTTTACTATATTACAAGATACAGCGCGGAAATCCTTTGGACCCTGTTTTCCAAGATGGCGGCCGGGAGACAAGGGTGGCGACCTCACAAACTTGAACTTAAGCTTATACTGAATACTTACATTAAAAAATAAAATTGCGCACTCTGAAAAACGCACGGTAAGGCCTAAAAATATAACATTTCAATGGACTATTATATTTTGAAGGTGAATAAATATTTTTTCATACACCAGTACCGATCCTATATAGTATGACATTACATAATATACATAGATGAATACTCATAAGACTCAGAACAGTAATCTAAATGTCATTCAGATATCTGCCTAGCCGGGGATCGAACTCAGATCCCGCTGCATGTCAGACCGGTATGTTAACCGTTCTGACACGTCAGATGTTAACTTGTCAATGTGGTCCATATTTTCAAAACTAAATTTTCTACATGTTAAAAAACATTAGTCGACAACTCTGTACATGGTTCGTTATACTTTCAAGCTTTAATATAACTTTATAAGGTGGTAGAACTCGCTGTGGTTCAACTCCGGAGTCTGACTCGAATAGAATCTTGTGACTCGAGTCAGTCGAGCAATTTTACCATCTCACTCGAATTAAACTCGAGTTTAGGAGTCAAATAAAAATTTATCTTTCTTCTACAAAGTTTTATACGTATTTTCCTCTGTACATTAATTTTAAGATTATTGTTTAAATAGTCATTATAGGGAAATGAGATGTAATTGAGTAAGCTGGCTTTAAAAGCAATAAAGCGTTATTTGACATACGTATCTGACATATAACAATGTCAGCAACATTATTATATTGTCAGTATTGTATGAATGTTTTATTTAATTTAACTAAATATATGACAAATGAGACAATATATTTATATTTATGATAATTTTTATCTTTTTACGTGTTAGTTAGTTAGCCCAAAGGGGTTGCAGGCGCTGCAGCCTACTGCATACATATAACTGCATACTGGCCCAACGATACACACTTCAATAGATATCGAACGCAACTGTGTTTGCTTCACACTTCACGAGTGAGTAGCAGCTGGCGGATAGTTTACTTACAGCGTTACGTAAACAACAGTAGTAGGGATCGGATCGTTCAATATTCCATATATTTCGGACTAGAAAAAAATGCTCGGCCAGCCTTGTGAAGTTCGTAAAAACCACGCTTTGAAATGTATGCTTCAAAAGGTTCATTTCGCGAATGTCGTGGATTGCATAAATATGTACTCCACGATAACCTGAATAGTTTACTAAAAGCCTAGAGCAGTATTTTAGAATATTTCCTGACGCACAAACAACTTAGTATAAAAAATGCGACCCCTTCTCTTCATTCTTTACAAGGCTTATTTATTATTTTACAAACATGATCTGTCCAGTTAGTATTTATTTATTTTTTATTATTAAGTATGTATTAACAACGAAAATAACGAATACCCATAAAACAGACAAATAAAAACCGATTACGTCGCATAACTAAAATCCGTTTTTAAAAATTTCCATAGAAAAATTTTCGTCTTTTTTCCATGTAAATACTCGTATATATTCCGTGTAAGTAATAGTAACGTATTACTATTATCCGTTGATATTTGGATGGATTAGATGTAACATATATTTTATTTTGTATTTCTTTTTTATATTTTGTATAAACGAATTACTTTAAAAATAAAATTAATAATTTGTGATCCCAAGTTAAACTCTTGTTATAAAATATATTTGCTATATTGATGCTATGAGTCTGACACAATAGTTATCAAGCCAATCGTAGAGACTTCCGTTTTAGAAAAGTTATTTCTGTTATACAAAGAATCACGAACAAACTAGGCGGATCGATATAATTAATCAAACTGAGTTTTGAGAGACCCACGAAAAATAAAAAGAAAATACTCACCGAAATTGAGTGTAACACAAACGCCGTTCTCGGTCGTATGACCGAAACTAAATGCGATCTAACTATGAACGATATAAAAAATATGGCTGAGTTATAAGTAGGAGAGGAGATGACATTGTTGATAATCTAAGGCTGCCTAAAATGATTGTATTTATAAAATCTTTAGTTACCATTTACTAAAAAAATATTTACGTCAATAGATCTAATGTTAGGCTATTCGTATGGTGTTTTTGAAATATACGAAACAACATATGATTATCATGAATTATTATTTAAAATAACCTGTACGTATTGTGAATCCTATCTCGTGCCCCACATCTCTTCAGAATATATCTGAAAGTTTATTTACATTCAAAATGTATTTGAACGGAACCGTTGAACGGAATTATCATCAAAACATTACGGCCCTCAGATTGCGTCTACTTGAACTTGATTCTTCGCTGATTATACCCATAGAGCTTCATTTTCGCAATTATGTGGCAAATGAAAGTTGTGTTCTTTTATTCGAGACTTTACCGGCTCAGGTTTTCATGTCCGATCACGTGTCCGCTTGCCTCTTTTGAAACTTCGTTTCGTTATTGGATTTTGTAACTGAGGCGATTTTTGCCTCAAAAATATTGACGCTTATTGAGATGTAAAAATCGTATTTATAGGATCTGTTGTTCAGTTACTTGGAGATTATGTAAAGTAAACAATTCGGTTTTCACAGTAGTTTAACTGATTAGTTCAACCGTTAAACTAGTAACACTTTTTTCCCAGTAAATCAACTCGTTAAAAGTAATTTACATGCATTTGAACTACTGGGACAATAATGTCTCACTAATTCAATGGAGCTATCTTAATGATTTTTTTTGGGTGTCTTCAGGTGGATCCGAGAATGATTTAGAGTCACAATTCGGTTGAATTAAAATTATTATTTTTTATTGCTTTGTTTGATGTTGAATTTGCCACAACAATTGGCTAAAATCTTTAGCCTAGTTTTCTGATGTGTCATCCGAAAAAGTGTTATGTGTCACGCCGCTTTCTGACGTCCTTCAAAATCAAATCGATTTAATTGAATGAAATCGTAGTTTGCGTTGCTGTGATTTAGTTTGTTAAATTTTATTTCGATCGTTAGAGCGATAATCTTTGATACTCATAAGTAAACATGACTGAAGCGGACGGAGCCGCGGGAATATGCTTGTTTATTTATATACATAAGTCTTTTATCAGTCTATAAACATAATTTAAACGTAAACGTAAGTATTCAGCAAGAGTATCAAACCTTACAATATGGGTCATAGACCAATCTATAAAGATTGTAAACAATAATATTACTGATAGAATATCAGTTTTAATTCGCCGTATTGGTGTCTGGTTATTTGGTTCTGTTTTAGAATGTGGTAAGGTTTTGTGTATTTCTTAGATACACAAAAACAAAAAGTTCTGACTTAGTCTCCTGGAATACCAAAGCCGTCAATGGCCGAGGCAGGCTATGAAGTGTAATTATTTATGGCATCTTTAGTCGTCAGAGACCACTTGCTGTCAGATGGACTGCATGCATCAACGAGCATGCAGTCCGCCTGGAGGTAATCGCCCCTTCGGTCGCCACTTCGATTTCATAAACGAAATGCAGTGACTGCATCAGAAAATCACTGCTTCATGATCGTATAGTAATACATGTATCGTTCCCCGATACACACACGGCCCCTAATCAATTCGCGACCAGTTTACATCGTGCGCCCGCGCTGATCTAAATACGCCGTTAGACGGCCGACGGATGAAGGACGATCGGAATATATCTGTTTATGCTGGTGCAGTTGACAATTGTTTGCTCTGCATAACTTAAATATGGCGGTACAGTTTATTTCCGCGTGAAAAGCAGTAGAACACGGGCACGCTTCCCGCGCAAGGTAACAGTAACAGTTGTAAATCACGATTTAAGCTTTATAGTAATTTGAGTAACTTTGTCATACGTTCGAGGCTCGTATTACAGTGTGTAATTTAATTAAAACGCAAATTTAGCGGTAATGTATGTTTGATACTTTGATATTTGTTTTCGAAAATACAGACTGGGATATTATTGTAAGTACACGTTAGATAAGTTGCACTTTCAAAATATTTAATAATAATATAATATCATTTAATATTTGCTTTTATTACATATTCACAGATATTTTATAAATTAGTAAAATTACAAGTGTATCACTCTATGATTGATTGTAAGGGTTGTATTTAAAAGGGGTGAATTAAATGTTAATGGTATGTCAATGAAAGAAATACGGATTTACGGGGATTGACAATATTAAAAAAAACCGTGTTCGGAGGAATGTTCGTAGAATCGGGTTAAATGGAAGCGAGTTCTCATATAAAACAGTCAAAGAAAGGTATTCGCGATGCATTATACTTATATAATGCTTTATAAATAAAATATAGGTCGAGGGTGTGCGTCACGACGTTGTTAGAGAAAAACAGAGCAATTTTTTCACAATATTTTATTGATGCATGCCGTGCGTCACTAGTGGATGCGCTGCAGAAGTTCAAGGCTTGAACTTTGTTATGTTGGCTTTTAGTTCAAAACTTGTAGTTTTCCGTGTACGTATATATTTTTCTTTGGAATTTTCTCTTACCTCGTGTACATATTATAAAACTTAGATTGCATCTTATAACTTTAAACGAGTAATGCTCGTATAATATACATATAATGTAATTAATTTCTAAATAACGACACTAAAGATTTAGATGAAATTTTGTATGTAAACAATAATTTACCTAATATTTACTTAAAAGTCATTATAAATAGTTTGAGTCAAATAATTCATTTATTTCGTTTTTGAAAATTGATAAGAGGAAAAAACAGTGCAAATCTCGATCGTTTCGAATACTTTATAATAAGAAATATTGGCTTCTAATTCATACTTTTATAATTTCATGGAAGTAAATATTAAGACGATATAGTCATGCGTTATTATTTATATACTACACCTTTTCTACCATTGAGCAGCAATGGAGCTGTACGCTTAAGAGAACTACCGGTGAGTCTTTAAATTACTACCCGTGGTAACAGAGAGGAGGGGAAAGGTTAAGGTTTTCGTCACATAGTCTATATTCCTTGAAGGAACTATCGCGATCTTTCAAGCTTATTTCAATAATTATAGGTACGCATGTAATTTTAGTGGCACGCGGTTACAAAGACGTTATTAATAAATGAGCTAATTTATTATTATTTTTAATTTCTGCTTGCAAAACGAGATTGAAAACTTTATTTATGAAATGCTAAGTGACATCTAGAGGGGGATGGAGGCGTCTATTTATATACTACGACGGTCGCGAAGGGTAGAGAAGTTTTGGCCTGCTGGTCAAAACTTGTCAAGAATAGGTCACGTTGTTTGGGTACGTTACCTAAAGCGTTGAACGAATGGCAGAGACTTTCGTTACAGTTCGCATTGAAATTTCGTATTATCTGATGTGACTAAGGTGTCTGGTTTCTCGACATTTTTTATTTCTCGAGGCACGAGAATATTGAATTACATTGATACATGAATTACAACTTAGCCCGATAATTAATTTAAACAAATGATACTCCGCTGATCTATATAACGAGTATAGAGCAGAACTAATAGGTTTATAATTATTGGGCTGCCCTATTATGACAGTTCCTAAATGTACAACCGTCTCTAACTAAATAAAAATGAAAGATTAAAATTAAATAAAAGTAATAAGTAGAACATGATACAAAAATTAAAAATTCCGTCAATGCAAAAACAGAAGTAAACAGACATTTACTAAGTAGAAAAATAACACTTATTGATGATTCATCGAATTCATTCGATGATTACACCATTATTTTAATTAGAGAAATATAACATTGCCTCGTTAAAATTTTGCTACTACTTCATTCCCTTTTTGATACCCCAACTAGACAAAATTCGATTATTAACCTCCCTCTTTTACTCCTCAAAGTTAATGGATTCACCAATCTTGATAAAACATGCCTAAGAATTATTGTTGGAAAACATGTTTTCTAACAAAAAAAATACCGCATCCTATATTGCTCACCCGCTAAGATGTCACGGTGCCACAGATAGACACACATAGCTGTCAAACTTATAACACACCTTTACTCAACTAAAAATGTCTTGTATATTTGTAAACTCTTATGTTGAGAACATCACAGTCTCTCGATTAAACAAATCATAAGTAATTTTCAATTTTATTTCTTTTTCTGAATAAGAAACAATATTTATGTATACGAATCATATTTTAATATAACGATTTCCTTATAAAATATGCTCTTAGAAATAAAAGAGCATAAACTTACTCTCGGTAAATGTTACTATGCTCTAGACTTGTCACGTGTCATATGCGAGGTTTTTCTAATAACCAAGCGCACGGAATGTATTTCTCGAGTTCTCGATTGATTGAGTATTTTTTTTCGTCTCGACTAAAGACAAATTCTCGAGCAGAAACCCTAGATCTAACACATGTATTTGTTTTAAACCAGAAACAATTGCTTCGACCGTCAATTACTGCGCTGCAATTTTTAACGACATCTGTCAAAATTCGCTACGTTTCGCAGCAAGGAGTGATCGATGCTCGAAGCGAATGTTTTGTGGCCCTCTGGTAACAATCGACAGCTGGACACATTACATAAAGAAATTCTCAAGTGTATTTTTTTGAAAAAAATTGAACTTCTAATTTATAAGATATATATATACTTCTCCACTTTTGGCCACCTTACAATATTAGCGCTGAAACGCTGAGGCTTCAAGAAAGTGTATGGAAGGAGAAAAAACTTTTGATGCAGGATTGAAGCTAGTATATTAACCTTAATTTTAGTATATGCATTGTTCTTAATTTAAATTTTATATACGAGATTGAGATAATAAGAGGCAGGTGAAATCTTTTATCGGTTTTTCAAATAAAATGACAAGGTAAAACAATTAAAAAGAAATCGTTTATTCAGTAACTGGTATTACCTCCTAGGCATTTACGCCAGCTGTCATTTGGTTTGACATTAAATTAAATAATATTTTAATGGAAATTGCATATTACGGATATTATTACATGTCTGTCTCCCTCTTTTTTCCTATATATGAAATATCTTGCGTGGCGGTGGTAGGTTTTTGACGTTGAACATTTCTTTTAAATAAAACTGTTTTGTATATATTTCCAACAAGTTTTGCGTTGGTATGTGCCGGATAGTTAAAACAATAGATCCGCGGATACAGATACGAATACGCATCATTGGTGTCAAGATCCGCGAATACGATCTCAACTTTCTTACAATTTTTCATCTAACTGCTTTTATATGTGCTAACATATAATGTTTAGAAATTGGATTTATGATAGATAAATGAGCTAAATATGTGATTCTAACAAATAATATGAAATTGAACAGTATATCATTGCTAGGTAATAGTCTTTGTTCATTAAGAATTTTGTACATTAAATGAATTTATAAGTAATATAAATTTAATAATAGGTATTAAAGATCCCTTTGAGATCCGCCATTAAAGTTACGGATACAGATCTTTCTTTTGCCTCGGATATCCGCGGATACGGATATACGGAATATAACAAAAATATATTATTGGAGTGCCGTAAGCCGCAAAAATTGTTAAATCTCGGAATCCAGAGGCGATTTCTTCCGAAAATGGCCGTTCTTGATTATAACAATTAAAATATCAATTTACTGCATAATGAGAGGGACAAGGGAAAAAATCTTTAGAGCAAACATTTCAAATTTTATACCTGATAGATAATATTTGCGTAATAACTTAACTGGTTATTTATTATATATTTGACGCAAAAGTAAAATTTCAAGTTACAAAAAAATACTGGGACAATTTTAACTTTATTCTTTTTTCTCGATTTTAATTTTTTTTTTACTAATCTGAAGTAGTTTTATATACTTTCCAATCACTCAGTTGAATCAGCCGTTCGAGCTTTTCTTTGGTAAAGAGCATATTGATGTGTTTTATTTTCTGTTTTTAAATAAGCATTAATACATCCTTTATTTATATATTTTTGTCTGCATACTGAACGCATGTTGACATTTAAATACTGACATAATCTATCCGATATCTCCGCAGAAGCAGATTTCAGCGTTGATATTCCTCTTGTTACTTTTTTCCTAGTTCGGAGCTTCATTGAGAACGAGATCCGATTTTGTCACAAATGAGGCAATCATCACATTTATTTCCATCACTTTTCGATGGTTCATTCGTTTTGATACGAGGTTGTAACAAGTGTTTGTAACATTAATAAGTTATCATGATTAATAATTTGTTTAATTGAATTTTATTCTAACATTCTAACTTTTAGCGTGAACTTGTTATAAAATTAAAAAAAATTATAAGCGCGTAATTAATACTATCTACTTTGAAAACTTGAAAAACACTAATTGTTTTGTACTGATGTAAATGTTCAATTGTATTTTTTTTTGTGGCACCAACTGCACAGTAATAAATGGACCTAAATAAATAGGAAATATTTTTTTTTTTTCAAAGCTCTTAAAAATCTCTAATATGTTCTAAGGCTGCGTCAACAACGGCTGTTGTCTATTATTCTCCCCTCCCCCTTATCTTTATATCTGCAGTCCCTTGAGGCCCAAGGACACGTTTGTAGTACTTCTCCTTTTCAAAATATAACTTTAAATTAATAAAAATAAAAGGTAACTCCGAAGAACAAATATATATATTTTTAATGATTAAAGAATTAAGATCGGTCAAAATTGTTCATAACACATTTCACAATAGTTTATATCAAGATGCATTGACTGGCCCTGGATTCCGAGGTATAAATCTAACGGCGCTCCACTATATACCTACGGGATGATTACATAAATATTTTCCTTCGGGAAGTTGTTTAAAAGACTAACATGACAATTTATGTTTCCGTCCGTATAATTAATATATACAGTACAGACTTAAGCCTTCAACAACTCCTAAAACAAAATAACAAAAGATACTAATAGTTGATAATTGTTACCTTTTGATACAGATTGAGAATATATTTTCATTTCCCTAACTTAAATTTAGTAGTATTGATTTTGTGATGCGATTTGAAATACATGAAAACAGACAGATATAGAATTGCAATAAAAGCTTTTAAAGGGATAGAAATATCTATTATTGTTTATTTTCAGTCCCCTTATTTTTGGCAAATGTATGCGATGTAGGTCATACCAGGTGGTAGAACCAGTGTAGACAATTTTAGACCCCGGGAGTAGCAACGCATCTGTGATCGACCCCCTAGAGAGATAGAACCTCCCTTCTATATGTCTGCTAGTTGTTTGCTGATGTCCATGGGCGGTAGCGGCCACTTACCATCAGGTGGACTGTATGCGCGTTTGTTTCTTCAATCTAATAAAAGAAAAGTACAGGCATGGCATGTTCCATTTTTATTTTACGTACGTATGGATGTGCAGACATTCCAACAGGTTTATCTCTTCTTTTACTGTCTGGTGCACTTCTTACGGTGATCGTACTGGTAGTCATTATTTTTTTTATACTCTTTCTGTTTGTCTTAAGTTACTCTTATTTTTTAGACTCGTATTATAGAAGTAGAAAACGAGCATGTAGTCTATCTGATGGTAAGAGGTCATGGCCCATGGACACCTACCTCCATAGAGCAGAGTTGACCGGAAAACAATTATAGATGCGTTGAAATTATCAGGACTAAGTTGGATTGTCTCGTATAAGTAGTCTCCTTTACCGCACCAATTGTAATGTTTATTACTATTTTTCATCTGCAATCGCTACTTTGGGTTTTTGAAACTATCATATTATATTTGAAACATTAAAATGTATCTTTTTAAATTAATTTATTATTAGTTTTTAAAAAGTAAAAAAATGGCTTTGATTATTTTGGAACAGGATACATTTGTTAAATCACTATTATAATATATTATTTCATTTAGTAGATAAAATAATCCTTATAGATATTATAATACTAAAGTCAATAAGCTGCACGATTATACGGTATATAGTAAAACATAAATAATAATTTTATTTCTAATACAAGAATATGTTAGTGCTTAATACAAAATAGTACAAAATAGTATTGTTGTATATTATATATTTACAAATAATTAATGCATAATGTTAGAAATTAATTATCACTGCTTTACGGTGAAGGCAAACATAGGGCGAAAAACTATACCCCTGAGAGTTCTTAAAAATAAATACGATGTCAAAGGTGTGTGAAGTCTACTAATTGCACTTGGCCAGCGCCGTGGACTATGACCTAAAACTCACATTTTAAGAGAAGGTCCGTGCCCAGCAGTGGGACCATAAAGGGTTAACGACCAAACAAACGACCAAAAGACCATAGATAAACCACAACAAGTGTGTCGTCCCAACGCCGGTATACGCGGTGAGTTGCACATCGCATTTTTTTTAAATCAGAGTAAAATAGCAAAGCATCATGAGCATACCTGAGTCCACCCGATGGTAAGTGGTAACTGCCGTCAATGCACATTTGTAAGCAACTTTATATAGAACAGGGGTTTCATCTGTAGTCAATAATAATAATAATAATATTTATTTGTGGAAATAAGGTACATTTTTAGGTGGTAGGTACATTAACAGACCTCTTATTTCACCTAATGAGGCATGCAAATTACAATATCATATCGTTTATTACTAAGCACAA
>MOOZ01000257.1:680510-711300 GCA_002930495.1 Cecropterus lyciades
CGAATTTTAATAAGAATTAGTAAAAAAAGTAAATTTTCTCATAAAAACACAAAATAAATTATAACTCTGCAGGCGTTGAGCTTAAGGACCTCCCGTAGAACAACTTTTTGCTGCTGATGACCCCATCTAACCCCCAGTTGCGTTTGATCCACGACTTTTTGGCCACCCTGTATATACATATATATATATACATATATATTATTTTTTTAAGTGTATCAATTTCTAATAGTGTTTTGCGTATTAACGTAAAAGAAAAAGGCTGTTTTCATACTAATTTGTAATAAACCGAAAATGCAATACGAAAGCAGTTGTCGGCGATACAAGTATAACTTTCTGGATCGAACTAATAACTTTATTTCACAGCTTCTTATAAGAACTCACGTTTGGTATATGCGAAATAAGTTGTCCAATTATATGATGTAGTGATTACTTAATCGTTTTTTGAAAAAACATACGTATCACGTAATCACGTTTTGAAGTGGTTGACTAGCCTTTAAAGTTTTAAGTTAGGAAAAATATGTAACTAGATATCTGTAATTGTATTTGGGAGACGTTGTTTCTTTTAGATCTCATATTACATTTATTACATTATAAAATATGAACGTTTAATTTAGTTCATGTCAAAGTTCGCTATAAAATGATAAATAAACAAAATTGAGCGCATAAGTTTTAAAAGCCTCTGAGTGCTCGTCCAATATGTTCTATATGAATTTAATCCACGTGCGTTTGTTCTCTCGTTCATAAATAAGTTGCAAGTTAGTATATGGATTATAACATATATATATACTAAATTAACATTAGTATGTTAACATTAGTGTAGGAAATAATTACTATATGTTTAATATACTAAATTATTAATTAAATAATTATGTTTATAGTAGCCGCCAGCTTTTTAGTTACCGGAAGCAACTTTAATGTCTGACATTGATTTTTTCACGTCAGCAGACTATGAACCCAAAGTCTCTATATCAATCGCATTGTCCAATATATCACTATATACGCGACAATTTAGTCTTGGCATTTCCGCTGCGGTTCCAGCGTTAACGGAGGTTTGAATATGTGAGATGACGAGCCAGGGCAACATATCGACATACATTGGTCGTGTCGCGTATCAGTTTGAGTTTCCACCACGGTCATCGTCAACCCATTATTGTCCCACTGTTGGGCACGGCTTTTAGAATGAGATAGTTTTAGGCTATAGTCCACCGCGCTGGCCAAGTGCGACTTGGTAAATTTTACACACCTTTGAGAACCTATTTTTTTTTAGAGAACTCATAGGTTTGCAGGTTACCTGGTTTCTTTCACCGTAAATCAGTGATAATTTATTTCTAATACGCACAAAATTTAAGAAAAATCAGTAGTGCGTGGTGCGCCTGGGATTCGAACCTCGCACCCTCGATTGACAGGCAGAGTTTCAACCATTAGGTTATCACTGCTCCACTACGGCTCTAAATTAACTTAAACTACGAAATAACTCACATTCCTTTGTGCGCGCAGTAATCACAAAAAGGGATCGAAAGTGTTCGCTTCAAGTATTAATATATAGGTTAAAATTAATAAAGTGAATCGAAATCTACACTAACTAATAGTTCTAAAGAAGGTGACGTTTTAGAATTAGACTGTCCGTCATACTTCAATTGCTTCTCCTTTTCGGAGACGGTTCGGTTCGTAGAATTTATAATGAATAATCTTTTTTCTACATTAAATATAGCTTTTGCTAGTGTTTAAGCGTTTGCAAACAGTAAATTAAACGTTGGAAGTACATTGCGTACTGAAACAAGTTTAACAGTTTATTACAGTCAAATTACTTTATTACAGTCAAAATTGTAATAGGAAACGAGCATGCAGTCCACCGGATGAGTGATGACTACCGCCCATGGACTGTAAGCAACTTCATATTAAATAGGAATTGTATGTAAAGTCATACGCTGATGCGTTGCTACGCCCGAGGACTTAAAGATAAGTAAGCATCCTTCTACCGAAACATAAAAAATAAACTGCTATAAAATAGAAATAGGTTTGGTAGCTCAACGGTGGAACCACAGTCGTTCTCCAACCTGGAGTTTCTCAGCTCTACGAATACATAATATAAGTATATATGTTATACGTTTGAATGGTATGTGCATTAGATAGTTACGTTTCCTAGTGTTATCTACAGTCACTGAGCAAAGGTTTCCTTTGACGTACGTATGGTAGGTATCTGTGTGTTTCGTATATTTGTATTTCTATGAAGTCCATTCAGCAAGATGTGACGTTGTCACCTTATGTTCTGCTATTTGGTTGTTAGTATCCTATTATATACTAGGTATAGATAGATACCTTACTTACCAATACCTATAGAAGTTACAACACAGTATGAGTATTTAAAACGATCACCGTTTACGTTTTGCTCATTCATCACAATGTATGTAAGTCACTAATGGTTAAAGGTTGTTGTAAGAGACTTATACTGAGTATTCCGATCAAGCACTCAGGGCTAGTTACGTATCTTTGTTCAGACCAGGTAGGACTAACCCTATCTTTCTTTGAGTATAATCATGGACGGCGGTTGCCCCTTATTATCAGATGGACAGCGTGCTCGTTACATACTTAAACAATAACATGTCATTAAAATTTTACGATTAATTCTGGTAAATAAAATTAATATCACATAAATGTACATTAGTATTATTATTGACACATTGTTATGTATTAAATAATGAAATTTAGCTCGTTATCTTTTTATTATTAAAAAATGCCGTTTAGTGCGTATTTTTGCCGCTGGCCAATTAACTGCCTATAGGTTTTATATAATCATAAAAATCTATTTCACAAATTTCCCACCCGAGCGGATTATATTCGTAATATTCGCCGAGCAATCGTCAAAAAAATATATATAAATTCCTTATTGGTCGCCCGGAGATCCTTGTAGTTAGGGGGGCACCTAACGCGCCGCGCCGACCGCCGCCCGCCCGCCCCACGGCGAGGCATCGCGGAGATTCATCAGTCATGTATCGCTCGGTCCCGTAGCCGAGCTCACGTATCCCGGTGCACCTTGCTTTACGGTACGAGCGGTGTTAATGGTGTGCTTCAATAAATTTATTTTAAATTTTTATTTTTTGATTTTATTTTTTTTGTTTGTATTTTTACTCGAGTTTACCGTTTTTCTCCGCCGTTTACGATATTTTACGTATTGATTTTGAACTTTTACAATAAGTTTAAATTTATAAAGTGAAACTTTTTAAATCGGGTGTGATATTTTATTTAATGATTCTAACTTAGGTTTCATAAAATGTATTTTTGTTGTTTTTACTAAATATATATTAAACGACTTTTTGTTGTTTTTTTTGTTTTATTTTTCTTCGTTTATTTTTTATTTTTAGTTATAAATTTTATGTGTTTTTATTTAAATGTTTGTTCCAATGTGATTAAAATAAAAAATGAATAATGTGAAGGCTGGTGAAAGCAATATTCGGGTTTCGACATTAAACAAAAAAATAAAAACAAAACAAAAATTGATTACTTCGGTAGCGGCTGATCGCCTCCAAAAATATTTTTCGCGGAAAACTTACAGATATTTAGTGATTTTGATCTTATAAAACAAATATCGTAATAATTTTGTCTTCATTTTCCTTAACAACTTTTTCGGAACACGTACTACACTGATAAGATTAAGAGAATCATAAACGTTTCACTCAGTGTATGGTTCATTTGCATTTCTGCAAACAATTTTTTGTGCATATCGTCTTAAAATGTAATGAATACTGACCGTCTGTTATCGTTAACAGGTGTTTTCGATTGACACGAGTCAGGAGCTGCTCCAAGCTGGCCGCCGCTCGTCGCGCCCGCTGTGAGATCCTTAGCGGCACTCATTTACGTATTGGACAAAGCGAGGAGAAGGCGCCACGTGTGGGCCTGTGTACAACCGGGGGCGGGCGCTTTGCGCCGCCCCACAATTGCATATGTGAGTACAATGATTAGCAATTTCCTTTTTAACACGCCGGTATGGCATACGCACTGCGTGGTGTCGCCGATCGTCGGGACTTCAACTGGTACTTGGTGGAATTGACTTGACTTGTGTGCAGTATGAACCCTGTCTGTTTGAGTGACTCTACTCCCGTCTCAATTACTACAAGATGACTGCCGAAAGTGAAGCGCCCAAAATGAGCTTTATACAATTTAGCTTAAGATTTCTAGCCGCCACTAAACCACAAGCGCTTCAATGTTGGTGTTAAGTGTAACTACTGAGAAGGTGGGTTAGACAGGCTTTGAGAGCTGAAACGATTGACGGAAAATGTTAATGTCCGGATTTTTAAATATCTCTATCAAAACTTAACATTATGTCTTTTATGTTTGAAAGTTTATTTTATAAGTTTAATATGTGTAAGGTAAGGGTGCGCTATGTAGGTTAAGTATCAATGGGCGATTCGTCAGCGTTATTAAAAAATATGTTGAAATTTGTCAACATGAAATGAATAACATTCGAAACTACTAATATATGCATCAAATAAGGGCGTTTTATTTATTTATTTATTGCCTCCAAAATCATACGAATATGAGCGAAAACAACAATATTCAAAGATACAGAAAAGCAGATTGCAATTTATAGGTGAAGGGTGCATGTAAAATTAATGATATTTTATTAGACATATTGTTTTTCAATTATTACATACTAAAACTTATAAAAAAATCTTTTTTATCAGCTTATCTCAAACTACAATAGTTAAATAAATAGCTACCACAGAATGGTAATGCAGCGGTTTATGGTGTGATGATCAATATTTGAACGCTTATAATTAGATTAAAAAGATATCCGTAGCCCAGGTCTGCCATGTAACCACAATTATATTATTTTTGGTTAATTCTCATTGCGGTCTCATTAACACTTATTTGAGCATTTAAAATATATATTAATGAAGGTATCTTATTAACACGGTCGTATGTTTACCAAGCGTCTACCGGACACGAGCTGTAACAAAAAAAATAATAATAATCTAAATAATATTTTAACGTTTGTGCTTTTTATAATATAATTTGCAATTAGCAAACGACCTTGCAAACCACCTTTTGGTAAGTAGCTATTGCCACTAATGGACATCTGTTATCAACCCCAGATAAGGTCAGAGTCTTACCTGAGGTTTCCCGCGGATACGTTACTACCCCTGAGGACTATGTTGGAAGGCCGCGGATAAGTATGTCTCCCTCAACACTTCAGACCACAACACAGTAGAGCATAATTAACTCTGCTGTTATTAAAATAGGAAATAGGTGTGCCGGTGGCGCTTCCGGAGTTGAACCCCAAATAGTTATACCACCTTTAAACCTCGTGTGGTATAGAAGATAATTAAATATTGGACACAATTGACTTCGTTACGACTTCACAGATAAAGTATTACGATTCCGTACTCAAAGTGTAAAAACGGAACCCTATTACAAAGACTTCGCTGTCCGTCTGTCTGTAGCCTCATTAACCGTCATAGCTAGACAGCTGATATTTTTACAGATGATGTATTTTAGTTGCCGCTATAACAACAAATATTAAAACAGAATCAAATAAATGCTAAAGGGGGGCTCCCATACAACAAACGTTTTTTTTTTGCTGTATAGTATTAACGGCATCAGGAAGAACCCGAAATAATCACGGAATATTTAGCTATATATTAACATTAAAAATAAATAGTTGAATAATAATAAAGTAAATATTGACGGCCCACGTGGTGGAGCGGTCACCATACCGATTTGACACGCAGTGGGTCCTGGGTTCGATCCCCGGCCAGACTGACATCTGAATGATGAGTTTAGATCTCTGTTCTGGGTCTGGGTGTTAGTGTATTCGTCTTTGTGTGTCCATGGCACAGGAGAAAATCCTACTGTGGGGCTATGAGCGTTGAAAGCGTTTATTTAAGGGGCGCTCCCATACAACAACAACACCACTTTTGGTGTTTTATAAATAATGGTACGAAACCCTACGAGCGCGAGTCCGACTCGCACTTGGCCGATTTTTTTTAGAACTTACGAGTAGTTTTAAAGCGTCTTTAACACAATATGAGATATATATATTATTCTTCGTTTTAATCTTAAAGGCTGTTGTACTTTTAGATTAAAAAACGTCTTGTTACTACACATAAAAATAACAGCAAAACGTAAAACAGAATTGATATGATCAAGTCTTTTCTTGATCTATGGTTAATAGAAAGATAAATAGTATTATAAGTATGCACACGAGAATAGTAATAATATTTTTTGTCTAATACTTACCTTAATTGAAATAATAAAAAAAGGTTCGCCATACCGATTGTGTTGATTCTTAAAAAATGCGCTCGTACAAACATTTCAGACTAACACATAAGATGTTGAAGTCCGTTAAGTATATAAGTTTTGATTGAACTAAAGATTGTTAACTTTAGTATCTAAAGATTGTGTCTTGTAGCAAACATTGACTCTAGTAGTCCACGGCAACAGTGCGTTTCAGTCACCAATTCGTATAAGATAAACTGAATATTCACTTTGGTCTTCATGAACATTAAAAGTAAAAATCCATCAAGCTGATTAGATCACTGCTCGTATAAAGAAAAATACACATATAAGTACCTGTACACACAATTACAAACATACATTCGAAAAAACACCCTTTTATTGTTGCAGTCTAGTAAAATTGACGTGTCATACGCACACGTGAACCGGACTCGTGTCGGCTACCTACGGGCTTCATTGCATGTTCGTTTTTATCCCTGAGGGTTACTTCAAAAACGACGCAAAATGAGCTGTCATTCAAAATCCAACGCATTGATTAGTCCTTTTGGTTGCGAAAATTCATTAGCGCGGTGAACGCACGCATTCTACTGTAAGTATGAATAGACGCGAAGAAGGATTTTAATCAAAAATGCTACCTTCGTCATTGGGTGCATATTTTGTCAAATGAATGTTCACAGTAGTGAACCCAAATACAGTAGGTATTCTGTTTGGAAAGATGTAATAACGGAGACAAATTCACCGGAGTCGTTTCAACTTAGTCTTCAAGGGTAGCAACGCAACTGTCGTCTACGACTTCAGGAAAGATTTGAATCTTATATAAAAGGTTGTTTGAATGTGACCGTGTGCGGCGATCAGGTTAAACCTGCTTTGCTACTTATTATAAAAAAAACCGACTGAGTCATTTATATTTTAGATTTCTTTAAGTTTCTAAACGACCGATGCGGTGTTTATATGGTGGGTGATAGACCGCAGAGCCTTCCGGGTTTCTTCCCTGGTCAAGCAGTTGACTTATGAGATTTTAATATTTATTCGGATGTTTTTCACAAAGTATCATTGAGAGTTCCTAGTACATTGATTAATATTTAAAACGAATGCTTTTTTGTGAAGACCATATTAGATCAATACAAGACTATAGGCCTATACAAGACTATAGGCCTGATTTTTGAATAAAAAAGATTTTGAAAGTCGAATCCCAAATACTACTTCCCCTTAACAAATGATCTAAAGGCTTATTTTTATTGTATAGATAGTGTTTCATAATAATTATACGTATATCGATGAATCCATTGCCGAGAACTAAGCAAAAAAAAAAAGAAAAGAATCGGCGTAGTAATCTCCCTTAAAATAGGTACTTATTTTTAACTCATAATATATTTATATGTGGACTCGGATAAGGTATGCGAATAACGAAATAATTATAAAAAGTCCGTCTTAACACTCAGAAGTGGGTTAAATTCAGATTATAGAAATAGACATTTATTGTCTGGTAAAAGTATAATAGAAACGCGTCAACATTAAGTTATTCAATTGAGAATAAAAAATAAAATATTGTGCCCATATTGTGGCTTCCGCTCTTTGGTATCCTGACGTGTTAATGGGCTCATGAGGTTTCCTCTGACATTTAACGCTACAATTTTTTGGACGAAAACTTAATGAATAAAAATAATTACCCGATGATACTTAATGATTTTACGGTTGCATTCACCGATGTGTCCCTAGTACTTATCATACATGCAGCTTTCTTATCGATACATAAATGATAATAATACTTGACGATAGCCCCTCCGTACGATAAGTTCCTTACCTTTACATCATGCTCTGTTAGAAGATTTTCGAATGTCCGCAATTAATTATTAATTTTAAGCTATATGTTCTCCTCTGGGTGATTCTATTAGTACTATAAACGTCCTCTTTGTTCGTTCCCGTTTTATATGTACACTTTGCTTGCATATTTTATTAACAGTTTCTTTGCATTTTTTTTGCAAAATAGCCGAGCGACTGTCTTTGTGCTTATATGATTATTACTTTATTGTATTATTTTATGATTTTGTATTTTTCATTTGATGTTTTGTTATGTATATTTTTTCGCTTGTTTTGTTTTATTTTGTTCTCTCCTCGCAATTAGTTTAGATTAAATCCGAGATCGTGCGAACACATACTAAATGTTTACCTATTGCACAGAGCTAGCTGGGTGTTCTTCATACGCTGTAGATTTACTCATGTCTTGCTTATAATTTATAATGCATGTTTGTTTAGTTGATATATATTTTTATAATGAAGTTACATTTTTATTTTGTATTATTTGCTGGTTTCTTCAAAGTACTGTGCTGAAGCGTAGGTACAGTTATTCAAAAGCGTTCAAATATTGAAATTTGATAAACTAGTCATTGCTGGTTGATTCAGTTTTTATCATTGCGAACGCGTTTATATATTTTGCTTTTATTACTGCGAACTCGTTTTCAGAGAATTAGTACAGGTTGAAACTTCTTCGCTTTGGCAGAACGCACAATGCGACAGCGTATAAATAAATAAAAAAAATAATACATTATTTTAGAAACGATTTTAAAATCGAAACACAATACTTACTTTTTATTAACTGCATACAACCAAAAAACTCAACTTGCTTGACAAGTTTTAGATTAGTGAGATTAAATCGCCCTTGTTTTGCTGAGCGCACCTTTCTTTAAAAAGAAAGAGAAATATTGTTAAGGCGCGCATTCAGCTGCAGGCCACGTTCAGTAAAGTTCAATGTTTTATATTTCACCTGTAGCTCCGTAACAACGTATCGCCAGGTGTCTAATGTAACTTTCATACACGGTTGTATTATTGATAATATCGTTTGATCTCTGCCCTTTGCATGTCAGGTCATTTACGAATTGATTGAGTTGTTTAGTTAAATATGATATGGTTCTGTGTTGTGGGTGGTGGGCGGCGGGTGGGGCGATGCAGGGCGGGCGGGGTGTCGGCGTGCGGCGGCGGCTGGTGTTGCATGCAGGCTCGCATTATTGATCACTATTGTCAATACGCTCTTTTAAATGTATCGAGCCTATGCCGCCGAATTCAGTTATTATGTACTTTATGCTAGCAATAGCGTGTATGCGAAATTTAATGTAGTTATGCTGAAATCAAAGCGACAAAAGCTGAGCTATTATGATGTAGACTCAATATTCAAATGAATGCAAGGCGCACTTGACGAAGCGTGTTAAGAGCGAAGATTAAATTAATTTTTAGTAGCATATATTATTTTTCCTGTAATTACGACGGGTATGTAGTATCGATTGGGTTCTATAACGCAATTAGAAATAACAGTGCGTAAGATTACGTACGTGCGTACGAATTGATTTGTTTGAAAACAAACAAGTATCGTAGGAACTGAACGCTACAACAACAGGTCAATTTAGATGCTTTAACGTTAAGTGCTGTGCGAGGTGCGATGAGCGTTCCTCTCACTATCCCTCCCTCGTCATTTTATCCACTTAACTGTTTCTAATACCTGGTTCATTCTGCATAACCAACTAACAGCTACAAATTTCCTTGGAGGGATCTACCCTCGCATTAACACAGCTCCACTCAGCACGACCCGCGTAGCTGAGTGGTCACCATACCGGTCTGACACGCAGTGGGTCCCGGGTTCGATCCCCGGCCAGATATACATCTGAATGATGAGTTTAGGTTTCTGTTCTGGGTCTGGGTGTTTGTGTATTCGTCTTTGTGTGTCCATGGCACCCACGACACAGGAGAAAATCCTACTGTGGGGCTATGAGTGTAGAAAGCGTTTATTAACCTGTAAAGATGCAAAGCGCTAACTTCCAAGATTACTAACCCTTGTGTACTTTTTGGTTTAGATCCCCACCAGATGGTTTATTGACATCAGGCTTCCACAAGCATGATGTAGAGCTCAACCCTCACATCATCGCGCCGGACCCGTTCTCATCAGACGATTGTTTAGATGTTCTTTCACCGGTTTATCAGTTCCTGCCGCCCGAGTAAGTATCACATTTTCAATAAATATAAAATTTAAAATAATTATAAATTTAAAATGAGTTTTAGAGAATTGTATCAGCAATTTTGTTTTTTTTTTGGCATTAGACACTGTACGCACAGTACTGTACGTACAGTATCTAATGCAAAAAAAATAACAAAAAATATTTTTTTTGGCACACATTTTTACAGTACTGTGCGTACGCTTAAATGCAAAATTTATATTAGAAAATAAATGTACATCGGCGACTGTCATGGGACAGATAATTAAGATCCTTATTGTGATAGACAATTATAGTTGGTTCAGTAGGTAGGTTCTAACGTTAAGCAGTTCTCGTGTTTCGGTGAAAGGGTGTAGTTGCAGCAACAATTCAGTAATTGATTTCAGGTGAAACTCTTGTTCTATATGAAATTACTTAAAGATGTTCATGGGCAGCAGTGACCACTTACAATCAGGCGGATTGAATGCTCATTTGCGCTACTGTAATCTTATAAAAAATAAAAATAGTACCAGTTGCATACGCTTAAGTTCTATGGGTTAACTAAACTTTGAGATAATAAATTCTAACCAGGCATTGTTTAACCGTGTGCAGTAGGATTCTAAGTAGAGATTGGTAGGCAAAATAAATGTCAATGTTAGATAATAAATAACGCAAAACTTGATTAAATAAATTTTATTTTCGAATTCTGTTAATTATATTGGCAATTGAAATAATATGATTGGCTGGTAAGTTAGTTTTTAATATTAACAAAAATATGACCAATTATAGTGTACCGTTACCTTTTGTATTTATTTAAAATATGGGTACAGTTACTCTGTAAAATTTAACAAAATAGAAATGTTTATTATTTTAATGTAAGTGCCATTTTCAAAGTTCGATTAAATTATATGGTTCACATTATAATGTGGCAATGTGACATTTTAACAGATTTTTCCGTCTCGCCGTACGCAAATTAATCAATAAACTATTAAACAATGATGAATGATAAAGACCAAGTGAACAAGAACTTAAATTCAATATTCAATTTATTTTAAATATTTCACTTCTTTATGGCGATAAAAAACTAAATACGCTTCAAAGGGAATGTTATAATTGGAGCGATCTAATGTAATCTATTCAGTTTCTAACAATTTGTTGCTTTTTATTTAACTGAAAAATGAGGATGCTCCTGTCAGTATTATTTCTTAGTAATATTGAAAATTTCAATTAACTGTTTGCTTTAACATGTTACCAACATGTTAAATTTAATGTATTATATGCAAACAAAAGTAATATTCAAGGCTTTCACTTTTTAACATTTTGGTTCTTCTATAGTTTTCACTATATAATAAAGACGACATATATACTATTAATGATTCCCATCAACAATTCAAAATAAAAATAGTAAGTGATTGGTTTGTTCAAAATATATTTGATTAAATATTTATGTTTGAAATTTATGAGCAGTTAATATATTTTTTTTAAATTATCTATCTCCAGAAAATAGTACAGCGAGCATATTTGAGTAACCAATACAGTCAGACTGTAACCAGTCAATCGATATTATTATCAATTATCAATGCATGTGAATGGATTTTAATCGAAAAATAACAAACATGAACAAGTGGATACGCCCTAATCTCTGAATCCAAATAAAATTATGTTTAAACCTAAATAATAAAAATTCAATTTTAGGCTTGAGGAGCTAAACACGATGAACTCCAGTGAAGATGAACCATCGTCTGGTTTAAATGGAAGACTGAGGCCAAGAAAGTCCACCATTCCAAGCCCTCGATCAATCAAACAAATTGTACGCAAATTGGACGGTAAACATGCTCAAGAAAAACCTAAGCGTTCTAGCACACCGTCCAAAGCGTCGCCGAGTAAACCAGATGAACTCACTAATAAATCTGATTTATTACCGACTCCGCAACTTCTGTGTCCCTACTGCGAAAGAATATTTGTCTCAAAACAATCTGTTTCTAAACATGTCAGACGTTTGCATCTTTCCAATTCTAAACTCGACTCTTCCATCGTCTGTCTATTCTGCAATCATGTCGAAACAGAACCTAATGACATTATTCGTCACATGGTGGATAGTCACCCTAATCAATACTTCGCTTGCCTTGACTGCCACTCTCGTTTCCCTTCTACGAAGGAACTGGCAGGACATAAGCTTAACGTATGTGAGAAACAAAAGATACCTTATCGTAGCAGATTGCGCCAAAAGACTACTAAGAAGAGTCAAAAGTCACTCGACTCTAACGATGATAAGGATGATTATAGAAATGGGAGGAACTTTTCTGGACATGGTTTTAATGGTATTGTAATATCTTGTGAACTTAAGCCGTCTCACGTTCACGATGAAGCTGATATTGAAGATAATATAACAACGAACCTAATTTTGCCGCCCAGCAAAAATTTAACTTCTGCTACAGCAATGGAGAAAAATGCTGTAATCGTCTTAGACGACATACAATGGAATAGAAGGATACCTTCTAATTTTTCTTTTCACAACACTGATGCTGACCAAATATTATCGCGATTAGGTGTTGTTCATAGGTCACCAAAAACGGGTGAATCAACTAAGAAGGATTGGTTTAGGGCTATCGAGGATGCCACTCAAAAGTTTGAAAAATGCTTTGACACCAGCTTCTATTCTAAAGTTGCCAGTAATGTGCAGGAAAATTTGTCAAAATTTCTTGACGGATCTTTTAATTTTAACCCTGATCCAGACAGTACCATCAAAACGCGGAAATCAAAAAATAGCGTAGTTATAAATACCGCTGAAGGGTTTCCGATTTTATTAGCCTGTGAGCAATATTCTCGTAACGTCTTCGATGGATATATGCCTCGCAGTTTAGCACCAAAGCATAAGTGGAAATGGGACAATTTAGACAACGATAAACAATGGAATCCAGATCAAATAAAGAGAGATACCCATGCCAATAATTGTATCATATCACTAGTATCAAATTTGGATATTTGGACACAACTATGTATGCGGCGTAAATTTGAAGATAAATTTAATAGCACGCCTGTGGCTAAAAAGACTGAAAAACAAAATATGATCGGTAAAGAGCTAAAAGAAATTCTCGAGAGTAGGGAGATACCATCTGCTAAGTCGCAAATAATGAAATATGTAAAGGATCCTGCATCTACTACAAATGAATATGACTTTCCAACATCTTTGGGATTGATGCCTTCTGCTCCAAGCTTCAATATCAAACCGGCTATTTTAAGTGGAGAGTGGGTACGACCAAGGTGTTATGTATGTTGTGCTTGTGGTGCGCAGTCGCGGGATTCTCGATCTTTGAGCGCACATGTATCATCACAGCATCCTAACGCCCAAGTTCAACACTATGAAATAGTAGGAGATTCACTTTTAAAGGCAGATATTTTGAAGCACTTGTACGTTCCACCTAGCCAAAATATCAGTAGAACTCGTCCGCCAAGAGGGTTCAGAGATTGCACTAAATGCAATAAATCTGTGACAATTGAAGATTTGCATCAGCACATGTTGGATTGCGCTGGAGACACACCAGCTGTTCGGAGAAAATGCCGATACCGCCCGTTTGGAGTGCGACGACGTCGTCCACGTCTGCCTGATAATAGAATACGGAAGAAAATGCGTAACAATATTCGATCTAGACCAACCAGGCAAAAGAACCGTATAAGGCCTAGACCAAAAACAAGAAGTGAAGTTGGTGATGGTAAGTAATTCTATTTATTTTTTATATTAATTAAGAAAATGCTCACAGAGTTCGAAATTGTAGCCAGACCCAAACTATTAGTGTGATTAGGCTAACGATTTTCTAGATTGCACAATGTATTTTGTTCCTATTAAGGAAGCAATAATCCACCTGTGCATACCAGAATTTTGTCAGTCATATATGGGGCATTCCACTGTGACTGGTGGGATATTTCATTCCAAAATTTACTCAACTATGAGTTATAACTAGGTTATCAGAACTCACAGTATAGTATATATTGTTGTAAATAGTGATATATTGTTTTAGCATAGATTTATAACTATATTATAATATCGCTTGTGAAAAATGCAAAACAACTTCTACGTTCTGTATAACAATTGTTTGAATTAATCTAATAAATGCTATTGAAATGATTGAAAAAAGTAATTAAAATTGTGACTGGTGGGACAGGTCTTCGTTACTGGTGGGACAAGTACAAAACATGTGACAATAATTATCATTTTTAATTAGTAGTTATATTATTGCTTTCAACTTTATAATCATAGTTATTTATTCATGTTACTATATTGTATGAATAAATCTCAATAAAAGCAAGTTATTGGTAACAAAACCTATTGAACACCTTTGTTCCACACAACTTTAAACAACAACTTAAAAAAAATGATCATGCCAATTCCAAAACGCCTGTAATACTGTTACTTTTCAGAAATGATATTTTCTGCAAATTGGTAGTAAGTTCATTTGTCCAATTGCTTTTTAACAGGATCAGGAAGTATTTTAACTATTTTATTCACATGGAGATATGAAGTTATATATAAGTTATAGTATACGGCTTCCGAACAAAATCCTGTTTTATGCTGATGTAATAACAAAATGGGACACATTTTAAATCGCGCTGGAAATCACAAAATTTCCTCTCTCTATAAATAGCCTCTTTAACTATTAAAATATTTTCAAACAGTGAAGCAAATGTTAATTTTTACTTCTATAAAATGCCAAATATCATAGAACCGTATTTGAAGTTAGGATAACAACTTTTATATCTATTTGCGTAACTGGTGGGACATGCGACATGCGTCTTTAAAACAAATAAATACATAAATACTAGCATATCTTTTATTTTTATTTTTGTATTATAAATTTATCTTATTAAACGCCTTTAATAAAATAAACGCGGTAGTTTTTTCCACCTATCAAAATAGCTGATAACAGTGTTACGAACGTTTTACTTACGAAAATTTTACTCCGAAGTAATTCTACTTCACGGCAAAAAATAGATATTTTATTGAAAATTTTAATTACATTTTGATAGATTTATAAAATATAGACATTTAGCTATTGGTTATTACTAAATTTGAGATAATTATTGGAAATCAAAAAAAATTTACAATTTCCTCTGTTACATGGAATGCCCCATATAAGTTGTATGTAATATTATTATATTTTATTAAATTATTATATATTTAAATTTAACTTTATCATTGCAGCAGAAACCATTAGAAAGATGTTAGCAGACTTACCTGCGAAACGTCATCGTGCACTGGTAAATCCGTTGAATTCTATATTACGACCTCGAAGAAAACTTGAAAAACAGAGGGCCATGTTAATGATGAAACGTCGTAGCTCGGAAGAGCAAAAGAGTGGCAAACCAAGAACTAGTACCATACATTTTGATCTCTCAGCTAACGGTGATAGGAATAAAAACATGACGAACAAAGATGATGACGATAATAAACCTCTTAAACCTAGACTAAAACGTGTTAGGATAACAAGACAAAAAGAATCTTTAAACCGAAAGCCTTTGCTAAACAAACCAAAAAGGAAAGTTCTTCCACTAATTGAGAAAAAATCACAGGAAAATGAACAAGCAATTGATGTATCGGCGACTTGTCCGGAGAAAATTCAAACTGAAGAGTTATCAGTAGACCATACCGATAAGAGAATTGATCTTAATAATGATTCACACAATGTGCGCGAACATTCCTCTGATCGCGGAGATTCAAACAATGGTCGAAGCGATAATCAAAGACCTGGTTGCAGTGGCGAGAATGGAGATTCGCGTAACGTTTGCGCTCCAGCCCAAAATGTGCCCTTGAAACATTCAATAGCTAGATTGACTGCAAATTCAGAAACTCACGATAAAGCCGTTCAGTTTCATCATCTCTTTCTTATACAACAAGAGTGCAATAACGCTAACCAACATGATCCCTCGGGCCAACCTGTACTATTTGAAAACGAAGCAGTTGTAACGAAACTTGATAAGCCACCCTTACATTTCAATCAACAAAGTACTTTAGAGGCTATTCATGGTCACGGTTTGGAGGCTTTTCAAGGTCATTCATTGGAGTCTCTTCAAGGACATACTTTAGAGTCCATTCAAGCACACCATTATGATTCTTTTCAAAATAAAATAAATAAATTGAATAAACCGCGAAAAGGTCTTAACGACTGTATTGCAATGCTAAAGAATAAATTAGTAGAACCAGATCCAAATGCACCAGTACATGTGTCTGTACAGTGTGGTTCCGATGAGCCAATTGGTCCAGAACCTATACTTGCACCACCAACAGCTTTAATAAGTCCAAGAGTTGATACATCGTTGAATATGCAACACCTGAATGCATCTGCCCATACATATCCTAGTACAGATCAAAGACTAAAAAAATCTTCACCAAAAAATAAGGACATGACAGAGTACTTACCTAGACCTCAAGCTTTATATCGAGAGCAACATTTAAATCTACACAGAAATGTGTCCATTGAAAGAAAACCAAAACAATCGAGACCAGTTAATTACGAAACCGGTGTTCCAAGATATACTGACACTTCTAATAAGAAAGAAGCAAATCGTCGTAGATCTATATCTGTATCACAAACTGAAAGTATGATATATGCTCAGCCATTTTATCACGCTCCATCTTATAATCACGACCCATTTATAAGATTAACGCCGGAGGCTTTCGATGCTTATAATTTACTACCACAAAAAAAGCCAAGGTCACGACAACGTAACGTCAAACAGGCAGTTCCTGTAAATGAATTACCTAAGAAGAAAACGATTGACATACAAATTTACACTGAGTCACTAAAAAGACCATTAGAAAATTGTGAAAGAAATGTAAGTATCCGTACAGAAAAGGTTAAAAAATCTTCGGATTCCCATGAGAAAAATACGAGATCTCGTACATCGAGAAGGTCGGTAGAAAGTTTCGACAAAAATGTATTGATTCGTACCGATAATGTAGCTAAACCAGTACTTGAAACTAATGAAAAAAGTCGAAAGAAAGCACTCGAAATCCAAGTGCAACGAGAATATACTGTTAAGAGTTCAGAAGACAGAAAAAATGTAAATTATGTTGCTAAAAAACAAAGAATCACTAATGTCAACACCGAAGTTAATATAGCTCATACAAAACAAGTGGATATTCAACCAGTCATGGAC
Source organism: Cecropterus lyciades (assembly GCA_002930495.1). Taxonomy (NCBI): domain Eukaryota; kingdom Metazoa; phylum Arthropoda; class Insecta; order Lepidoptera; family Hesperiidae; genus Cecropterus; species Cecropterus lyciades. The sequence continues at coordinate 697,862 of MOOZ01000257.1, forward strand.
ATGAATGTGAAAATACCAATAAACATGTATGCTGAAAGCAATTATAACGATGATCAACTTCCCATACCACCTGCTCACGCGAGTACTAATGTGGAATCCATTGTGGCTGCGCCCTTAGATTTATCCGGTAAAGCAATATCTATCGATTCCAGTTATTCTAGAAACGATTCGTTATTACTGACCAATTACGATAATTATGAAACTTTAGATTTATCAAATAAGTCAAGAGTTACCGTTGAGTCTTTAACGAGCGAAGATGTTGTTGTAGACTTGCGAGTCAAACACAATTCACACGACTTACAGTATTCTCATTCGCCTATTTTGAGAACACAGTCTTCCGAATCATCTCAACACGACACAAGTAGCTACTTGCAACCAGCTGCTTTAAATTTGGCTCATCAAAATGAATGTGTCCCTACCGATTTATCTTTGAAAAGAAAAGAAGATGACTTCTGCATTAATTTATCTCGGAGAACCAATATGGAGGAAATTCAAATACAGGATTTGTCTACAACTAAAACTATGGATATTGATGTTAATGAAGGAGAAATATTTATATTAGATACTCAAGGTGACGTATTACCTACAGATTTGTCTAACAAAAAGACAGTCAACAATGAACAGTCAACTTCAATTATGATGACACCTGAAGTAAATGACACTAGAAATAGTCTCGTAGACTATAACATTAACAAAGAAGATTTACCTGAGGATTTGTCTGGAAAAATAAATGACTCAAATAATGTTGAATCCATTACAAGAATGTCAGTAACGGAGGAATATGATACGACAGAATCACCTAATGAAAAGATACAGGAATATATCCACGTTGAAGATAAGATTAGTCCTGACGCAACAGAGTTATTAGTTTCTGATAACTCCCTATCTCAAAAACCGATTTATGATCCGACATTGCGGATACCCCGATACAAAATTAAGCCAGCGGAGTCTGATTCTGGTTCTGAAGAAAATGATCCCACAGACCTACAGACATGTCCTGTAACGGCTAACAGCACGAGTGGAGAAACGTATACCTCTCATGATGGCTCAAGTACTAAAACCCTTCCCATTCATCGATCTCAAAGTTCAACTCTAATAAACAGTTCTATGATTGCGTCAATTCAAGCTCAAGAGAGAATGACATATTCATTTAAAAATCCTGCATTGAATAACGCCGTTACTACTCTAACTGGAACATTACCGGTATATACATTATTAAACCGTGGCATACCAACTCCTTACACGACATATGAAAATACCAGCTCGGTGTATACATTGCCAACTACTTGTATATCCATGTCAAAAATTGATGTAACTAATCCCACCTCATTAACAAATAGTCTTTTAAGCATTCCAAGTACTACTATAGCTAGTACTACACCAGTTTATACACTAGCAGGAACAACTATTGTGACACCTGTAAATTATGGAACTATACCGAATACTGGACATTCAATTCCTTACCCACCGCCTTGTAGTTCATATGTCCCAGAAATTGAACATCAAGCAGCGACACAGTTTGCATCTCCCAGGTCGGTTAATACTATACAGGAAGGAAGATCTAACGATGATATGGTGATTAGATCTGGCATGTTTAACTATCAGCAAGATCAGGAGATGGCACGGAATATTGTGATGTTGCCAAAAGAAATTGTGTCTATATTAGGAGCAATGCCTGTTGATCATCGTAATCAGCTGTTGGATGTACTGCCGCAATATTTATCTACGTCAAGGCCAATACCCATTTTATCTACACAAACATCACTCTTTAAAAATGCAGGACAATGTATGTTACCAATACCATTACGCCTATCTCGAGAATTAGCTGTTGATGCCTCCACGGATACTGTGGATATGAAACCATTATATTCGTCACAAATTTTAGATGATGGATATCGACTGAAATATAATATTAATTTAGGCGGAAATGAGGACATGCTAGCCTTACAAAATCAAGTCATTGACTTAACATACGATGATATTGTCCCTAAAACTGATAACGACACAGATAACGTAAACGACGATCAAGTTTGTAATACCCCGTTAGCACAAGATACTACTACGCAAGTTGCAACAAAGACAAACGTGCAGAAACCTAACAACGACAAAACAGCTAGCTTAAGGGCAGTGCGGATCAAAGCACCATCTGAAAGACAAAAGTCAAAGTTGGTAATTAATCAAATACAAAACTTGCCTGCTGCAGATAATCTTGGTATGCCTGAACCCGATAATAATGACACTGAAAGATTATCAGATACTGATTTCACTTCAAATATTCAGCTGTCTGAGGTAAGTAGTACTCAACAATTGAATAGGAACAGAATTTTAGATGGTACAGTTTCACAAGCTGCAATTTCCTCAAATACGGAACACCAATTAACCAGTGCCGCTACAGTGAACCCTAGTGTTGATATTGACACAGAAAATCAAAACGACGGAATACAATTTCAAGAGCCTGAACAAATTCCATGTTCTAGTTCTGGTTCCAGTTCTAGTTCTACGTTACCGACAACCAATGTTATTTACAATGAATTGAAGGAGTCTTTGAAAGTGATTGAGGCAGAAAATTCTGGCGAAAATAACGTTGAAAACACTGAAAATAGTAGTGTCCCTATCCCCTCTGAAACATCTTTGGTAACTCTTAACAAGATTCAAGTTGAAGAGGAAGATGATTCCGATGACGATATTTCCCTTGCTGTTATTGTAAAACAAAAACAACAGAATGAAAAAAAACTAACGTGTGCGTCACTATTGGATCAAGAAATTAATACAAGTATAGTCAAAACCAAACAACAGAGTAAAAATAACAAAACGAACAATAAAACGTTAGTAAAATCGTCGGGTAACCAAAAGAATAAAACTATTCTTAATAAATCAAGTGAGAAAGACATGATTTTCACGAATGAAAATAATGGAAATCCAACTCATAATAATCACTCCTTGGAAAATGTTAACGTAGAAGATGAATTAAATATCGTGGCAAAAGGTGGACACACTAGTAAGAAGAAAAAGAAAGTTCGACGTCTTACAGTGTCAGCAAAAGACTCACAGAAATCTAAAGAAACAAATCAGACAAATTCACATGAAAATGATATAAACACAGATAATAATAAATTATTTGAGGACACCAATAATTATAAAATAAATGACATAATACCGCAATTAAGGTCGAATGAACTAAACAATGTTCCAGCAGAAATAATAACAGACTCGTCTCAAAAAGAATTAAAACTTCAAAAAAGCGGAGAAGAGTCAAAAAATAATCTTCTGCATAAAGAAGTAGGAGACACCCAAGTAAAAGAAAAAGTAATTGTTAACGAAATAAACTTAGTACTTGAGGAGTCTAGCAAGATCGAAAATAAAAAAATAGTAGAGCAAGACTCCTTGAATTTGAATACCTACGATGTCCACGCAAGTCATAATTCAAAATTATCAATTGAAGAATTATGTATCAACCAAAAAGACGATATCACATCACAATCAACGAATATAGAAACAAATAATGATTTACTATCAATGGCATCAAATGACAATATTGACACTGGAAAAAATAATGAGTATAAATTAAATAACACGACTCCCAAAAACACAACAAATTTGACGAATACCGACAATGCAGAGGACGCTGGACTGCCTGTGCGACGTAGCAAACGTGGTAAATCTCTCTTCGTGGAAACAAACGAACAAGTACCTTTATGTAGCTCTGAAACTTTATTGGAGCAAAAAGGTCCTCTTACGAAAAAGCAACTAATATTTTCCAAGCTGTTGTTAGACGAAGAAAACTATATAAAAAATTCTGGCGGTGCAGACAGTGAAACTGTTTCTGAGAAGAACAATTTAAGTTTAAACATCGAAAACCAAATCACTAAAAGCGCCTGTCAAGCCGAACAATCTGGTGGAGATGATAAGAGTAAATCAATGAAGCGTAAGAAATCTCCACTACCGAAAAGGAAGTTTAAAAAAAAGAAATCATTATATAACACTCAAAATAATTTAACTGATACTGATGACGATGTTGCACAAGTGATGGATAATTGTGCTCGTTTGAATGATTGTAAAGCAAACATTGCAGTAAAGAACTCAGAATCTGAAAAATGTACATTAATCAGTACGATACTTAAATGTGAATCGAATGACACACAGTCGGAGAACCAATTACCCATAATCAATAGTGATGTACAAACAACTGATGTTGATAGAAAACCAACAACTAAGCTAAACAGCATTGAAAAACGAAAAATCTCTTCGTCAGTCACTTGCTCGGACAACATTCAAAGCTCAAAACCAAAGAAAACAAAATTTAACAATTTTAATGATGTTTTAACTTCGCTGCAACCAGATGAGCCAGAGTTGTCTAAAGATAACTATTATATATCAAGTCGTTATTTGCCTCTCGCAGCAAGGAGAACAAGGTCTAAATCTGTCGTAGTTAAATCTTCCAGCTCAATGTTGTATGATCCATACGATATAGAGTTAGAAGACATGGCTGATAAAACCGAACCATTCAGAAAACAAAGATTATCATCACTTAAATCAAATATTTCTAAATCTCCCAAAGAAAACAACCTTAAAGCTGCTACGACACATGAATGTATTACAACAACAATACCTGAAATTAACTCAGTTAGCACAACTGATTCAACAGTAGCTAATAATTCTAAAGAAACAATAAGTGATTCTGATGAATCATCAAAGAGTGACGTTCCACTTAAAAAATTAGTAGAGGAAAAGGAAAGAAAAAATTCACAGTCCCTTGAAGTCAGTAATGGCAAAACTCGCCAAGATATCAACGACTATGTTGATTGTAATGAAATTGATTTGAAACCAAGTAAAAGAAAACATAAAAAAAGCAAGCGAACTCTTGAAGAAACGGATGATGTTCGAAAAGCTCGAGAAGAATCTCAGGAAGAACTCCGATCAGAACAGTTTATGGAGAGTTTTGGTTTCTTTTCTGAACGAAAGCCTAGGAAATCGAACTTGTTAGCTACCAAAAAAATATCCGAAACATTTCACATTGCTAATGAATCTGACGATGTTTATTTTGAAGCAAAAGATCGTCATCAATCGAAGAAAAATTCTCGTCATGAAAACCGAAAAAGTATTGATGGCGAACATTATACGAAGGGCCCCAAATCCAGTTTTCCAAAATTATCCGAAAAACGTGTTAAGAAATTAAACCTTGGGACAGAAGCACGATATTGTCATGTATGTAAGAAGGAGTTTCGAAGACCAGATAATCTATTGCGGCATCAAATGACGATACTACACGTATCTAATTTAGCCGAATTTGAAATGAAAGTGACAACGGTGCCCGTGCCCGATGAACCTAATTATCTGGTAGTTTTTAAACAGCATCTGGACAGATTAAAAATGTTACAGTTAAAAATGAAAGCCAAGAAAAATGCCAAGAAAATTACTTTACCAACAATGCAACAAATTTTAGTTGATGTAAGGCGAACTGTCAGAGAGCAGCAAATTGCTCGAAGAAGTCTTAGTCGAGATGAGGTATTGTTTTTAGATTGTTGTGAATTGTTGAAGGACTCCAATAGAAGTTCCAGCAGTCTGCGAACTATAGGTAGACCCATAATATCATGTTGTCCAAACAGCTATGCGTTAGCTTGTGCTAGCGTGTTGAGCCAAGCACAGGCAAAAACGACTACTAACGTTATGAACTACTCGTATTCTGCTAATAACACTGGTTTACCCCGAAAACCTCTTATACATACATCCGCGCGTTTATCAGGTATGGAAAATTTTGTGCCCATATCTAGAAGAACGTCCAGTAACACTGATCCTTATGCACAACCTTCAACTAGTACTGCAGTACTTCCCTATAACTCTAATGGGTTTGTTCAAGCATCTTCTGATGCAGTAAGTATAAATGAAATCGTTGATGAAAAATGTGACTCTAAAAGTGATGGCGACGTAGATTCTATAACGGCGCAAAATATATTAAATAGTGAAGAAGTAAGAAACTTAGAAAATGATTTAATATCTGGTCTGAAAGAAACGTGTAAATTTCAACCATTAGTAAGCGATGATAAAATTATTTCTAAACATGTACGCGATGATTTAACTGAAACCAATTCCGCTGAAGTGAATTATACTCAAATGGAGTTAGATAAACCCGCCGAAAATGAGGCTAATATAAAGGAGAAGAAAGGCCAAGAAATTAAAGATAAAAAAGATTCTGATGTGAGTGAAAGTATTAATATCTTTGAAGATAAATTTGACAAAATCAAGCGGAAATGCAGATCTCAGGCAGCGGCAGCTAAAAATGTGCAGACTGTTTTGGAACCAAGCATAAGGTAACATTCGCTTTCTGATTTTAATATACGTCCGTTTTTATATTTTTCAGTTGAATTAAGTTGTAGAGTGAAGTAGATAAAACTTTTTTCAAATAATTTCTTTTTCTTGAATGTAAAAATGGCATATAAGTATGTCATAAAATTATAAACCAGTTTTTAACTATTAACTTTGTATGGTAATAAAATGCCTTACAAACATATTTTTTTAAAAGTTACTGCCAATGACCTAATTAAATGTTACTGAACTTAAGTTGAGTGGATTTACAAAAAAAAAATAACTCAATTCCAAAAAGAAAAAAATAAACTACAAATTTGATATAAAAATTACATATATTTTTTATTTGCAAACTTGAATGCTTTTAAGTATTGAATTATGAAATCAGTCCGTTCACTATACGTGTGTTTACTTTTTGTTTTTTTTTTTTTACAAAATTTATATAATATTTTTTTGTTACAGTCATAAGGGTCGTAAAAAATCAGAGAAGAAAAAAGGTAAGAAAAGTTCTAAAAAATATAATCAAAATACTGTACTTACTAAAGGGGCATTGAAAGGTTATGATAGTATCAAAGTTTCGATCCTAACTTCTGATATTGACATGTCAGCTATAGTTCCTCCTATTGGTACTTCTTCGAAGAAAAAGAAAAAGAGTAGTTCGAAAAAGAGGAAAGATAGAAAAAATTCACTTTTAACTTATAAGTATGATTCTAATCGAACCAAAGAGTCTTCACAAAAAAATGTAGACGTGTATGAATTTATGGAAAATGAGGAACCAGAAATTTTTGAACTCAGACCATCAACTGTAATGGAGAGATTTAGAAACATGAATAATAAAGAGGTACCGAATACCTCTAAAGTCGACCACGCTCGCGACGAAATTGTGTCAAATGTTAGTGCTTCAGACGAAGATGACTTTGTTTATATGTCGGATGATTATGTGGGTTGTGATGATGAAACTGAAAATACTTTAACCTCGTTTGAAAAACCTTCCTCGCCATTGAAGAGAAAAGATGCGATGGAAAAGAACGCAGTAATGGGTAAGATTTTCAAAAACAATGCAGTTCGATCCGGCAAAAAGACCAAGTCGAGAGATCGCACTCCTCCTCCTGCTCCAGCTAACCTCGATCAGTTATTTGATAGTTTATTAGAAGATGAACCCAATTCTTCCATGCTAGTGAATGATCCCGAATCTCCCAAAAATGAGAATTATACAGCACAAAAGAAACGAATGTTTTCGCCCGTTGAATTGTCTAAGTACGATTTGGGTACAACAAAAAATAAGGACTTTATATCAAAGAAAATACGTACTCCATCACCAGCATTAAGTTCGGATAGTGCAGTTTCTAAACGGAATCATTCCTTTTCGTCACGAGAATCGTCTCCTAGGAGGTTATCACCGAACAGATATGACACTGGCTCTACGTTTGACTACGGTCCATCAACGTCAAACAGATATGGCGAGACGAATGAATATCATAAATATCGCAGTGAGTATGGACATTCCCTATCAAAGAAATTTGAATTCAAGAAGAAATATGACACCTCAGTATCGAAAAGCATTACAGTTAGTGACGATTTAAGTTTGTCGCCCAAGTCCAACGACTACCCATATAATTCATATCCGAAAGTAAAAACGAATAAAGTCAAATCTCCTTCAAGGAAGAAAGAGAAGCCTGTCGACTCTCATAGCGGGTACGATTATAAGGCTGATTACGACCAGGACACACTATCTGACGACGCCGGCGTAGCCAGGCAGCGCGCGCGCCGGAAATGTACGGTAGGTAAACAAAACGTCTTGGCTGAGACCTGGAGTTCAGAATCGGAACCGGACGGCATTCCGCCGAGGCCGAACAGCGCCGAATCAGTAGTAGGCGTCGCTCGCAAGCGGAAGGGTAGGAAAAAGGAAGGACAGACATGCGGAAGTCGAAAGAGTAAGGTATCACTTAAGAAACAGGATATCGAAAGCAGGGTAACTAGTAGTAATCGGGTGTTTGGAGCGAGTGGCAGCGGGGCTGGAGCGAGCCGTTCGGGCGGTAGCGGCGTCGGTGCCAGTGTCCCCGCTTACAGCCACACGCTGTCTTTGCCCGGCCCTTCGGGGATAGGCCCGCGGGTGCGTCCCACATCGTCCTTCTGGGCGGACGGGGACGACGAACAGGAGCATGTTCAACAGCACGGGTGGATTGTCGGCGACAGTCATAAGAAGTTAGTCACGATGCTAGCCCACGCTAAGGGTCGCAAGCGTAACAGTGACGACAAACGTCATATGATTGAGTAAGACTAGGTTTTTAGGATACATAATCTTGTAAATATATTGTATATAATATTCTAGTTCTCTATAAATGTCGTTCAGGTGACATTTTGACCAGATAACCATAAAAACTACAATTTCATTGATTTTGAGTTCTGTAAATACTGTATATCATTTATAGATTTTACATATTTTAGTTAAAATTTTAATAAGGCTACATACTGTAAGGACTGAAATAATTAACTAATTGCTTGTTAAACGGCCCTTGCAGTAACTAGCTGACTTTCCTGATTATTTAATTGAGTCCTCTTGATATATATATATATAATTTTTAATTTTCACACCGATAAGCTTGAGAGGGGATGGAGCATTTCTTATGGACATCCATGGAGCACGAGTTGCCCTGGATCCACTGTTGTAAAATGCCAGCTTACGGGTAGAACTTTACGCTCGAGAGCGGATTAGGTAGATTCCGGTAAAATACTTCTAAAATATTCTGATTGATCGCAATAGTTATTATATTACGAACCTAAACCAAAAATACCATTCACACCATATACACCATTGATACTTTCATGAAATTGGGCATTTCCTAATTACACTAATGAGAACTTTAGTAACATGAACTTATGAAAAACGCCGGAATATTATAAGATTAACCTCACATCCATTTTTTTATTCTGTACCTTTTTAAATATTTTGCTAAGATAAGTCTTATCGGGAGTTTAAGCTGGGAATCTGCCGTTCCGGTCGGTGCTACCGGCATCGAGCCTATATGTAATGCTTCCTAGATTTATATCATTATAATTGTATGAGGTGTGTTAATACAATATTAAGAAGTTGAGACTCATGTCGTATGGTTCGATTTGAGAGTAGCAATATGCTTCGACTTCCAATTTTAAAATATTAACGAATTATGTTCAAGTTTTGTTGCCATTTTATAAAGGTCTATGAGCACACTACTTTTGCAATAAATTATTATTTTTTTATATTCTTGGACTGGTGGTATTCCTTTTTTTAAATATATAATTATTGTATACACATTAATATTGTAAATTATACATTATAATTCATTGTAATATTGTTTTTAATATTAGCAATTCTATTTAAATGATGAATATTTTTATTTTAAATATATTATTCAAAAAATGTTTTTATATACCAGATGTCAGAAATGTAATGAATATGTTAACACTTAAATGTATAATAATCTTGCACAATTTTTATAAAACCGTGTGTAGAGCCATTAGTATCTCTAAAGCAAGCATTAGTGAATCCGTTTTATCATTATGTACTCAATGAAATGTTTTAAATTAAAATTAATTTATACCTATTCTGCAACTTACCGATGCTTACTTATAATTAAACTCTTCTTGTAGTTGCATGACGACATTAATATATTATTATTATATATTCTCTATGGATATTAGCGCCATATAAGATGTAAAAGTACATTATGTAATTTAAATCTGAAGTAAATGTACTTGTGAAAGAAAAAAAAAATACATTTAAAAGTGTTATTATTATCCAAATGCCCCTACCCTTTCCAAAGCGAAATCTTCATTTGATATAAGATTGAGAGGACAGTTTCAATATTTGTTTTAAATAAAGTTATTCATTGTGTTCCTTGCATAATATTAGATCGATCTTATTGTATAGATTTTATGGAATTGCATTTTATTTTGTAAATGACTCTGAAATATTGATAAACTGAATCCATCGGGCCTTTTGTACGTTCTCGTAGAACTCGAAGTTTGTTTGGTAGCGTTCGTAGGGGGCTGATAACGCGGTGTTGTCGTCGCCCACTTGACGTCTCAAGTTTTGAGTTAATTCATTTGTTAACTATTTTTATACATTAGATACTTTGAGTAGTCAATTTTACAGAGCAATCTCAAGCTTTAGTTATTGTTTTATCTAGTCCAGTTAAACAAAAAACGTAAACCCCATTATCAGCCTCAGAACTTGTGATCTTTTTTTCCAATATGTTAATAAAGAAGACTTATTTTCAAGGTTTACACAAACTGTGGAATATCTCGTGTGCATTGATTTAACTGATTGTTTAATGAATGTGGAAGTAAACAAGTTTAATTCTTGAATAAAGCTCAATGTTGAAAATTTTTTTTTTTTATTTGCGACTGCTGTACCCTTCCTCTTAAAAGGGAAATTGATGTGATGACATCAATATAACATATATTTATGCGCTAACTATTAATACAATTAACTACCTATAGTACACTAGGGGCAGTCCAGAGCGCACAATATTAACATTTACAACTCTCAAATTTCAGCAAAAATAATTAAGATACATTTTAACAGTCGCAGAATACTTTATATAAGCACTGACAAATATGAATGAAAGTGCCAACTTAAGATGAATTGTTCTCTTAAGTAAATTTATGCAGTTTGGATGAGTTATGCTTGCTTCACATTATGAATGAATGATTAGGAAAATATTTACGAATAGCCAGTGCGTAATTTACTGTCTGAAATTAACATAATTAACACATCTTATTCGACACATTTTTAATTGGTTCAAGTATAAAATTAATATGAAGAATCTATTTCAAAACGGTAGCAAAAGAAAATATATAACGCTCCTTGCTTTATTAATCTTGACTACTAATCATATTTTATCAGGAATCTATAAATATTAGTCTATAAATTTATACGTTCGGAATTAACTAATTTAAGTAAGTTATTAATTTATTAGCCACATATAAAATTGTGCTTTTCAGGACAACACGTTATCGAAGCAAAGAGGCGAAATTAGTTTACAGATATTAGACAAACATTGCGCTAGGATTATGGCAGGATCATAATAACTAGTGTATATTCTATCTGTTTATATGTACCCTTAGTACACGATTTACTTAGTACGTGCGATAGTACTTAGTACGATTTTATCTTGTTTCTTCAAAACAATCGGTGTTTTTGTTTGCGGCATATCCTGCAATGTACTTTGTCAGATGAAAACAAAAACAATGATGTTTTAAGAGATCATAACAAACTCGTACTAAGGACACTGATCATTTCGCACCGGACGTTATATATGGGGGACACAACATTATATATAAGAGGACTTAAACTTCATATAAGTTCATATTTATTCTTATAAGATGCCAAACTTTTCTAACATCCTTCATTGGGTAGGCCACGGATGAAACATGCCATACACATGCCGTAGTAACCATCGACAAACGTCGTCGGCATATACAGCACTTTAAAGTGTGTCCGTTCATATCTTCTTAGCAGACAAAATAATATTTTTTCTGTACAATGTGTGTTATGTAAGGTATTTATAAATAGCGGAACCGGCTGCGCAGACGACGTAGCGGATGAGGTGAGCATCGGAGGCTCCGGGAGTGGCAACGCATCTATCGGCGACGTCAGGTTGAGACCACCATGGGCGACAGTAACTTACTATTGAGTGGACTGCATGCTAGTTTGCAACTTTCTTCTTACAAAAAAAATCTGGGTTGTTTTACCCACGGCTACACGATTAGCGTAACAAATAGCGTTAGCTCCGTCATTTTCAATGATTTTCTGCGATACAAACTTGGGCTGGTTTAAATTCAAACAGGATAACGCTACCTGCCACAAACCAGCGCACACTATCTGGATGGCCGAACACCATTAATATATAAGGTTGACCACACACTTACCTGACCTCCACCCAATCGAAAATATTTGGTCTTTTATAAAAAGAAAATGGTATTTATCTAAAGAAAAAGATCAGAAGTCATACAATTAATAATAAAACGTTCCTTCTCGCAGTTTTGCAACATGAATGGAAACAATTAAGTGCCAAATAATGTTTTAAGTCGGTAGAGTCAATGACGAAAAGAGAGTGGTGGCTGTTATAAAATCAAAAGGTGGACTAACCAAATACCAATATTTTTTTTTAATAAATAAATGATTATAGTTATGCTAACCATATAACTTCAGGCTAATAGTTTTGTAGGAGGCCTAATACTTTTGCTCTCGGTTGTATTATTATAGAAATGAGGTCTACAATGATTGTCACATTGAAGCGTGTAATGAAGTGATTTCATCGGATAATTATCTTAAGTTCAATTTAGTAAAAATATAGAGACTATTACATTTAAGCTACCTCAGGGGAGAACCGGGTAATGGGCTACTACTACTACTACTAAGGGATTTTTTTTGGTAAAAACACATTTCTTAACATTCTTATAATATTTAATTAGAAGCTCTTAACTTGACTAATAACCTATATTTTAGTCATAATTATAATTATTTACAAGCGTGTATTAGGGTACAATAACGATTTTACAAAAAAAGTCAGTCGCTCCCATTACCCGACACATGCGGGTAATGAGAGCCTATGTAATGCTTGCATGGTAAATAGGAGCCAAAATATTAACTCATTTCCAAAAAATAAACTATACATACTTTAAATGCGATCGTAATTATTGACACAAAGAACTACTTGTACACAAATTAAAAAATACCTTTTCAAGCAAAACAAAGTAATAAATATATTTTTTATAAGAAAACAAAAGATCTAAACATTTACAGATCCAAGATAAAAGTACAGTTATCTGGACTATCACTGAAAGAATATTCTTGATGGGCCCAGTTTCCGCAACTTTAAACCCTTTCTACACTCATAACCCCACATTAGGAATTTCTCTTTCCTTCTATTATATGGAAGTAGCAAACAAAGATGAAGAAGAAGATGCAGCCCACCTGATGGTAAGTAACTGCCGCTCATAAATATCTGTAATGAACCATAGGTAAGATCAGTCTCATCTAAGGTAGGCCACAGATGCGTTGCTACCCCTGAGGACTGAGATGGAATGCCTCGGAAAAGTATGTCTCCCTTACCACACCCTTCAGACCAGAACACAGCAGCGCTACACTG
>MOOZ01000257.1:712317-724785 GCA_002930495.1 Cecropterus lyciades
AAGACCGTATATTACTCTTTAGTTCAATCAGTCCTATCTTACTGTGTGACGGTATGGGGTGGATCTCGCAAAACCAATTTTCTTAGACTTGAAAGAGCTCAAAGAGCACTTCTCAAGGTTATGTTGTCAAAACCTATACTGTTTCCCACTAAAGACTTGTACTCAATTGCTAGTGTTAACCGCCAGACAGTTATTTATACGTCAAGTTATTCTGCGAAAACAGCAAACATTACCTTTCATTAATGAAATTTCTCATAATCGTAGGGCAGGCTGGATCTGTGAACTAAAACCTTGTCGCACTGTACTTGCACGACGACAGTATGCTTACCTATCATTTTTTATATACAACCAAATAAATAAAAAGCTAAATATTTATCCACTCTCGTATTAGGAATGTAAAAATGCAATTACTCATTACCTGCAAAACCTTACATATGATGAAACAGAAAGTATTGTCACTGTATAACAATATTATAGTTTAGTTTTCTCATCACAATAAAAAATTTAGACATAAGATTAAATATATGTACTATAATCCGTATCTGAAGGTGGGCGTAAATGGCTGCGCCACAGTTTATACCTATTGCAGCTATTTACGAGAATAAATCTGTGTTTTATGTATATTTAATAAATAAATCTTTGAAATTGGCTGTTTTTATAAGCTTAGAGCGAAAAACACAAACATCCCTCGAGACTTAATGTACGGCCTTAACGACTTCTGTGCATCAAACGGAGCTCCTTTATGGTTGATGAAAACGGTGGAGTATTAATAATCGCGTGAATATGCATATGTTTCGTTCAATCACCATCACTCCCATACCCCGATGGCTCCAATTGCCCGGTCTCCCCTACCTCCATTGAGATCTCATAATTTGTTTCGTAATATAAATATCACTGGCAGTACTAACATTAATAAAGCCTGCCATAAGCACCACATGTCATCAGCCTCAACTTACATTTTTGGTATTTTGAATATTAAGATCGACGAAAACCTAATTTTCTTCAAGTTCCAGGAACTAAGGAACACATATTTTCTGCATTTGTAGGTATTTAAATTAAAGTACCATATCCATCTCTTTTAAAGGAATATCTGAGAAATTGCGGAATGGTGATAGAACCATTTGTGGTTGGACTCAGGAGACATCATTACCATATATTTTTCTGCCTGATAACAGCAGTGTAAAGCGCTGCTGTGTTCTGGTGTGAACGGTGTGGTGAGGAAGACATACTTATCCAATACGTTCCAAATTAGTCTTCGGAGGTAGAAAAAATCATCTTATATTCTGATGATTAAAGATCTCCATGGGCATTGATCAAGTCTTTGGGTCCAGGGAATACTTACCATCGGACGAACTGAATGCTCGTTTGTTACTTTCATAATTATAGAAATAAATACAAATATTTCAGGGGGCAAAAATTTAAGTGACCTTTTGTATTATATCTATATTGTCGTATATATTTATAAATGTCGTGGAAATAAAACTACCTAAATACCTATATAGGTTGTAATTGATGACATTCAACGTAGGTAGGTACATATTTTATATTTAGTGGTCTTTAATAAAACACCAATATTACTTCAAAACATTTATACAAAAGTTCATAACAATAATAATTTACGTATTTTATATTAATTAAACCTACATGTCGTAATCATTGAATATATTTAAACTGAAACGATAGGTATAAATGGAATTTAATATAAAGCAATCAATTACTAGCGATTAGAAGGTCCTGGTTTCGAAGAGAGAATTCCATCGTCATATTTTTTCAATAATGCGTATCTAACAATAATAGCAATGCCGATAGCGACGACGAGGCAGCTGAAAGCCACGGCGATGGGAAGGAGGATATTAATTAAATGTAATGTACTGAGTAGTTTGTCCGTCAGCTCGTTCACGAATTCTTCTGGAAGCGACATGGTCTGGAAATAAACAAACAGATAAACAACAATTATAAACAGACTTATAAATGTCAAGTCTCTGCTTTACTGTAGCGCCTGCTTCATTCTAATAGCAAAATTTTCGATTTCTTAATATACTAATATAGTATTCAGTTAACTAAATTATTTATTTGGTAAACGCTTATAATTTTACAATTGTAATACCTATCTTGGATAAATTATAACGGGATCAATAATTTACTACAGTCATTCATTGATCAGCGATGGATACAGTAGGAGGGTTATCGACGGAATTAAAGATTTCGACAACTTAAAACTACCTAATAACGTAGTCTATCATCTAGCTATAAGTAACCATTTCGTACAAGCAAAGGAGCAATGTTACGTCTCTGTGATAACCGTGCGTAATGCAAATACAACTTTGTTATTTCCACAAGTTGCGATTTTTGCAATAGGTTTCTTTACCGTGCGATGGTGGTAAATCGTTTAATATACACCTGCTTATTCTAGACTTCCCTTAACTTAGCATAAAAAACACAGAAGCCACAAAAGTAGTTTAAAAGGTAAAGTAATGAACATTTCAAAAATTTGTTATATGGTCTCTGTGGGGTGCTTATTTTTACCAGTCGCCTGCCTTCTAACGCAAAGCTAAAACGTGCTACACGTGAAAAGTGCGTCTCGACGAAGTAATCTCTTCGATCAAGCTCGATTAGGAAATGTCTTATTTTTAATAGGAAGGTACCTTTTGTTTCCGTGGAAGATGTTTATTGATGTTCAACTCGAGCTATTATTTTTATGAAAATAATATTAAAAATTGTAATTAATACTAATTACAATTAGTATGTATGTAATTAGAATTACAATTAATATTAGGTGGTAGAACGTGTGTGTTACCGGGGAGGTACCACCGCTACACCCATTTCTACCGTGAAGCAGTTCTTGCGTTTCGGTGGTAGGGTGTCGTTGCCGGCTCACTTTTATATGAGGCGACCATCTTAGTCCTCGGGAGTAGCAACGCATTTGTGATTGACAGAACACCTGTTCTGTACGAAGTTGCTTACAGATGTCCATGGGCGACAGTAATCATTTACCATCAGGTGGACTGCATGCTCGTTTGTTACTTCTAAATTATAAAGTGTTATCAATTGCAAGAAGCAGCGTTTTTACCTCCAAAATAATCACGGTTACCCTAAGAAAATTGAAAAGCTGTCCGTCTTCCTCATTATTACTATAGTTTCCTAATTACTATGATTTAAGACTAAGAAATTATAGAAAATAGATTGTAATGTTATTTATAATTTACACAAGTTTACGCTTGTTTACCTCCTCAATCCAAAATACTGGCATCAAAGTGGTTCTTAAGTTCTGCGTGGCGCCTATAGACGGCACTGGGCGAGAGAATACGTTGAATTGGGCTCTCTTCGCAGCTCTTATGACTGTACCTGTAAGCTGTAAATATATTGATTATTAATAATTCCCCCCATACTTATTAAAAGTATACCTACTATTATAGGTACGTATATAGCAACTACGTTTACGTTGTAATATTGTTTATGAATACTAAATGAGATATCAAGTAACTAAAATCAATAATATGACCAGAGTAGGGTTTAATAATATGTCCAGAATTAATATTATTAGGTATTTAATAAATAATTAACATGCAACAAACATTTAACCTTCGCAACAATGTACTCGTATACACATAAATACTATACATACCTACTTATGAGTATTATTACTTATGAGATTCTAAAATACGAAAAATAATAAATTATTGGAAAAAATACCGATTGTTCAAAAGTAGTGATGGCGAAATACAAACACAGTCGGTTGCGCGACGACCTAAGCCCTACTTTGACGAAACGACCCAAACGTATTAGTGGGGCAACAATATGGAATTTATTAAATTAAATGATAAAAAAACGATTAAAAACTAAATTATAAAAATTGTGTATACCTTTTTAAAATCAACATGTAAAATATTGATTATGATTAGATATAAAAAAAATAATGAATTTCCTATAATGATGAATTAATTTTCTTGAGAAAGAAGTATTCTTTTCATAGCAAAATATATAAATTAATATTACCGAATTCTATTAATTTTACTTACTGGTTCCAAATCGACGAATATCCGATGGTCTTCCTCGATTGGATTCATGCCCAGAAGGCCGTTTCTGTACCTAAAGTCGGCGTAGAGGAAGTGAGGGTATGACAGGACCAAAAGTGCACCTGGAATTTAAAATAACAGGAGTTACAATTAAAAACATAATAATAAAGCTAGGAGACTATTAGAGAATCCAGGGGTGAGAGGTCTTAACCCCCCATATCCTAAATGCATGTACTTAAATCCATCCGTTACCAGGCAAAGATTAGAAATAAGAGATCCAAGCCTCCTAAAATTTAGCCATTAATTTCCCTAAAAAAACCTTCGGCTGATCATGCTCCCCCCGATTGAAACTGTAAACCTCAGACAGTTTTAGAGTACCTATATGAGGTTGGTCACAGATGCGTTGCTACCCCTGAGGAGCTAGAACAAATTGTTTAGGTGTCTCTTCCTCACCAACAGGCTATCTGACAGAAACTAGTATGTTGTCGTTTGCGACACCAGAGAAGCCGCCAACGTATCGCTGACTTCGATGGGTTTTTCTCTATTTAACTATTTTTTCAGAAAAGCCCTAGGGCATAGTTTTCTGAGAATATGTGTATCTGTAAGAAGTTCTTCCCACATGTAGCAATCGTGGTCAAAAGGAACTTTTAATTTGAACTTAATAGGTTCGTTAAGTTGATATTACGCAAAACACTATGTCGTGTTTTTGACTGCTTGCATCCTGATGCCCGATGAAGTATAAGTTAATCCTTTTCGAGGTATATCTGTAAGGACAAAGGAGCGAAGGACCAAATATTGAGAAACACCTTGGGGGACGTCTATGTGCAGCAAAGGAACGTAAAGGCGGATGATAATGTATTAGAAATTTATTTGTTATTATTATTTCCTTTTCTTATATTCATGTACACACATTAGAGGCGAAACATGTAGAAATATTATATTGTACTTATATTCATTAAAACAATCTTAGAGAAATAAACAGTGTTTGTTCTTATCTCTAAGAAATTTTCCAGTGGAACTGTGACGGCTGTTTACTTTGTATAGATATATTGTAAAACTTATATATGTATTCTAGGCTCAATGGTAGTAAGAAACTTTAAAATTCTAAGTAGGTTACAGTGTAACTTGAATGCAGACCACGTTTATGTTACTGCGAGCACATTTAAAATTGCATTTATAGGCACCAGGATCACCAACAGTAGATACTTACTTGTCAATGTGTTTGTCACTCCAAGGCTATCTTTAGTGAAAATCACATAGAAGTCCACTCGAAATAAAAACTCTTGAAGGAGTCATTAAAGGCCGATAATTGTGACAGAAACTTATATGAAGCTATATATTATGCACTAGCTGTGCTTATGGTTTCACTTGCGTTTAAAAGATCAACGCAACTTAAATTTTAATAACTTTCAAGAAACCTGATGTACTTGAATAAAATAAAGACTGAACGTTACCTCAAGACTTACAGGTCTATAAATATAGGTTACTTATATAAATAAACGATTCGACATTTATTAATAATAAAATTAAATTCAATAGTTTTGGTTTAGGTAACGCACAGACGGGCAGATGGACAAAAAATCTGAAAATTATAGAAAGTTGTAGTCTTACTTATTCTCAATCAAAAAAAAGTTTATACTTTTTTTAAATATATACGATGTCACTCGGAAAATTGATTTTTATTATATGTAGGTACGTACGAGGTACCATAGAACGAAAATACATACTCATACAAAACTAGCATTGAATTGACTTTACAAAATGCTCTTACTTTACAAAATAGCAATATATTTTAGATTTTATTAAAAGGTTCTATTTAGTTTTAACTTTAAATACAACAATGAAGCATCTGATAAAATTAGTCAAATCTCAATATCATTTACAAATATTTATTTTTTTAGATTGCACGAAGAGGAAATGGGTAAATAGCTAAAATTACACGTAATAAATGGACGTCCGATTACATATTTTTATATATTTTATGCAAATAAATAGTAACCCACATAACCACGACATGGAAGTTTAGAAGCTGTCAACTAAATCACTAAACTTTTATCTTATGCGTCCAACAAATGACGACGACATACGACGCATCAAGGAATTTACGTACCTATTTTGCTCACGTGTAGTATGCAACATGTTACACGCTTGTAAAACTTTTTATTGCACAGTTAAAATACGTTACACTAGATAAGTCTTAGACCTTAAAAGGTTTATCCGACCGAACATTCGGATTCGGTTGAGTTTCGGCAAAAAACGGGTTTCGGTTTAGTTTCTGTTTCGGCGGCAAACCTGCCGAATATACGACCGAAATTGCTTTCGGGAGTTCTCGCGCTGTGACCGGTTATGTTCGATGCGTTCAATTCAACTTAAATAAGCAATCCTATCTATACTTTATACTTATATTCCTAAATATATAAAGCTGAGGAGTTTGTTTGGTTGAACGTGCCAATCTCAGGAATTACTGGTTCAAATTGAAAAAAGAATATTGTATTGAATAGTCCATTTATTGAGGAAGGCTATATAACATCATGTTATGTTTGTTTTTTTTCTTACGTAGTAGCGTGTATGTAGTTTATTATGAAACCGTGGGGCACAGTTAGTGTTTAATATTTTTAAAGACCATAAATTATATTCAAAAAGAGTATCTACCTACTCAAATAATCACCTCATCTATTGTAAGTATTTTTAAGACGTAAGTAATAATATTTCTTAAATGAGAGGTTGTTGGTTTGATTTATCAGTATGTTAAAATGTCGAACTTTTTAAACGACTTCAAAAAAAGAGCTTCTCAATTCGACCGTATTTTTCTTCTTTGTTTGATATTTCGGCATTTCGACTGGATGAACCGATTTTGACAATTCTTTTGTCATTTGAAAGCTGGTGCTTGCCATGTGCCCCATTTTAATTTGGTTCAGTTTTGACAATGGCATCCATGCGAAAACCATATAAGTCTTAAAATTGCATTAAGTATGTGCGCGACAAATGGACGAACAAATCAGTTTCTACCGATTCGATTCTTATAAAACTTGAAATAAACTTAAGGTATCTATGATAAAATGATATAACAAAAATGTGACCTTCAACTCCTCAACCCTGACGATGGCCATTTGGTGATTACGGATATAACACTAGATGAGCCCGCGGTTTCACCAGTGTTTAAAAGAAGTGTAACGTGACATACATATATCCGAAATTATATACCTTTGATAACTTAAGAGCCGGTGGCAACTGACATTCGAAAGTTCAATAATAACCAAGTGAAATATATATTTTGTTAAATTGTAAAATCCTGAACACAGCTTTACTTCTTTATAAGGCACAAATGAGTTCCACAATCCCCTTTGATACTTACTTAATACTTGATACATTATACCTAGAAATATCGTGAAAAATTTATGTTTTAGTTACAATAAGTCAACATGTATTTAATACATATTGATTGTAAATGAATGAAACAAAATATTACATAAACATTTAAATTACGTTATTTGTATTAATGAAAGCACTGATGGGGTTGAGGAATTATAGGTCAACTCTGTCACCGTATATTTTTGTGAAGAACATTATTCCAAATATTTAAACAGAAACTTTGACAACTGACGACTTGGACAGATAGTATCTCTGCAACATGAAAATTTAGGAGTTGACGGTCTTTTTTTTATCATATCATTGTATTACTAAAGATCCACTCCAAGCTTTACGAGAATCGAGTTGGCTGAAGCTAAGGTATCAACAATTTTGTAATGAAGGTTTTTTTTTAATGAAGAACCCTACCTTTCTAAAATAAAAGTAGCCTAAGTTACTTTTTATAATATCAGCTATCCAACAGTGAAACTCCCTGTTAAAGTCAGTCCAGCGGTTTCAGATATTACCCAGAAAAAACAGACAGACCGACTGACTAACAGACAACATTTTTAGTAATTGTTTTTTTGTTATCAGTATCACATATATTTTTGTATTTGGTAAAAAGCTGTTATTTTGATATTACAAGCAGACACTTCAATTTTATTTATATGTATAGATTGCTCAGCAGAGACACGAGAAGCCAAATTGGACCTTCAACTCTTCAACCCTGATGATGCAGGAATACTGCCTCTGTTATGGCTTTGAATTAGGTTGGCCTGTAGTGATTTTTATCGGATGCGTGAAGTTATGTTGGAACATAAATGAAAACGTAAAGCCAAGCGAGTTGGGCGCGGTAGTGCCTTGCGAGTGGGTGCCCCCAGTTCATATAAGTAAAGACTCCACCTTTATTCACCTCTATACAATTTATAAAAGCTTTGTTAGTCATGGCTTAGGCCTAAATATTACATTTATGTCGGAAGTACAATTTACGTTTGTATTTATGTTTTAGTTCGTTCAATGCTTTCGTGTAAAATTATAGTTGCAAAGCAAAAAGAAAATATAAATTCATGTATATGTTGGTTTCTTACAACCACAGTACATAGTTCTGAAGTTGTTATATTTTTGCTTCTCTGTGGCATAGAAGTTGGTTTTTATTCTTTTTTAAACTCTCAGACATGAACCTTGTTAGGAAGTTTCGGTTTCGACTTCGACCGAAACTGAGACTGTTGTCGAAATTCGTCGAAATTACCCTGTTTATCCCATAAACTTTAATAACCTGTACCACACAGGTAATAATTTATGTTCGACCGGGGAGGTGCCACCCCTACACCTATTACTAGAGTGAAGCGGTTCTTGTATCTCGCAGAAGAGTGTGGTGGCCGCTTCACTTTTATATGAGTCGATCATCTTAGTCTTCGCGAGAAGTAACGCATCTGTGCTTGACTTCGAACCGATCCCTAATAGAAGTTGGTTACAAATGTACATGGGCGAGCTGACTGACTGACTTCGACTGACTGAGCAGTAATAGGTGCACGTGAGTGAAACTTGGGCTCTCAATCGAGGGTCAGAGGTTCGAATCATAGGCATGCACCACTGGCTTTACTAAAATTATGTGCGTATTGGTAATTAATTATAATCACTACTTTACGGCGAAGCAAAATATCGTGAGAAAATCTACATACCTGAGAGTTCTTACAAAAAAACTTTTCAAAGGTCTCTGAAGTTTATCAATTCTCACTTGGGCAGCGTGGCGTACTACGGCCTAAATGTCTCAATTTGAGAGAAGGTCTATGCCCAGCAGTGGGTCAATATTGGTTTGACGACGTGGTTGATGGTCACATGGGCGATAGTGACCATTTACTGGGTGTACTATATGCTCGTTTGCTTCTTCCAAATTATAGAATTAAATAAAATATCTATTAAAACCTAAAAGAAATATGTAAATTAAATGTATGAATAATGTAATGAATAATAAAACAAAGATTCGTTTTGCGCTGCCCCTTGGGAGTGACCCAAGAATGCTTGCTGCGTTTCCCCTTTTAATGGCAAAACTTATTATTAACAATATTGCCTATATTGTTAGCGTTTTTAGGAGACAAAGACTAAATTATTATAATATCGTCAAAATATATCATCGTAATTAATATACAGAAAGAACATAGAATCCGTAACCGATTTTAGGTGGGCCTTTTGCCCTCTATAAGCGGAAAATGACAATTTTTGGAAATTCGTCTCCTAGGGGGTCTAAATAATTATAATAAAGTACCTTATTACAAAGCAGGTGGTTTTAATACTATTTATAACGTGGACATAAATACTGATAAAAAAGGATTTACTTAACGAGTTATCCTTTAATTATGTCTTATAATAAGGGAGGAGGAGTCAATGAAGTGTGCCAAAAGGGTGGGGAGGGGTCCTAAATTTCGTGACGTCACATTTCAAATACGTAAGT
Organism: Cecropterus lyciades; assembly: GCA_002930495.1. Lineage (NCBI taxonomy): Eukaryota > Metazoa > Arthropoda > Insecta > Lepidoptera > Hesperiidae > Cecropterus > Cecropterus lyciades. The sequence continues at coordinate 722,134 of MOOZ01000257.1, forward strand.
ATTAAAATCTCATTTACACTTTGAGAACTACTATTTTAATTTAATCATTTATATGTGTAAAATTTCAATTTGTGACATGACACTAGAAAAGCAGACGGGGAGGGCCTCACAAATGTGACCAGCTGTGACAAGGACGGGAGGAGGGGTCAAAGAGTCAGGAAATTTATGTGGCGTAATAAATGGATGGCCCCTAATTTGTTCATTTTAGATAATAATTCCGATAATTTTCACACATTTCAAGCGTATATTTCGTTCGTTTACGTTGTACGAGCGTAATGGACATAAATCGTTAATTTCAGAGGAGCCAAATCGCAGGAGCCTATCGACTGCACAGTAAATGTAATTATCGCGCACTTCCGGTCGCCGCGTCAATCGGGCACATCTTTTCCATACAAGGGATGAAAACTACGATATTTGATGCATTAAGCCGTTAACTACAGGCATTGAAGGCAGTGGCAGACGCGTGCCGTGGCAGACGCGTGCCGTGGCAGACTAAATAGTATTATAGACTCGCATGGCGGAGCGGTCACCATGTGACCATACCGGTCGACACGTAGTGGGTCCTGGGTTCGATCCCCGGCCAGACAGACATCTGAATGATGAGTTTAGATTTCTGTTCTGGTTCTGGGTGTTTGTGTATTCGTCTTTGTGTGTCTAGCATGGTGTGTAGAAATCGTTTATATTTAGCGTTTATAGACGATATGCATTAAAATATTTAAAATACACGGGACGTACATAAATAATTGAACATACGTAAATATAAATTGAGTACGCATGCCTGCTTCTTTGCTTTCATATTATAAAAAAGTGTTAAGTGTCCATATATAAGTGGATCTCTTTATGAAGTTTATTTACTTTGAGTTATAGGTATTTAATATAAACATTAATTATTATAGTATCAAACTCACTTATGAGATGACAAGTTAATTAGATTAGCTAATTGTATTAATTATAGCTGAGCAGTTTTCACGTCAATTATCCAATATAAACTAGATGCACATATAAATCACGAAGGCGCCAATCAGTAAATTGAAGTACGTTTCACATCGTAGTAGTTCCACAACATTACGTACATTAAATCTCCGTTGAACCACTCAGCAATCGTCACTCGCGCCCGACATCGCTCCTAGCATGTACACAGACATAGTCTAGATAAGGTTCTCATCACATGGTTATTATGTGATCAAGGCTTCAGAAATGACACTACTAAATCTTTTTCTATACAGTTGTATTAGGCGCTGTGTTCTGGTTTGTAAGTTATAGTAAAACAAAAAAAGTGAAAATGTTGATTAAGACTGCCAAAAAATACATATATTTTTTTATTTATTTTAACTCGGTGTTTTTCGGTTTAGTTATTAAACTTTAATAAATATATAATTTAAATTTTCACTTAGTATGTAGTATGTACTGCGTGGAATGTACGTGTGCTGCCATGATAAAAAATATTAAAAATAAATAATAGAATTGGTGGTGCGGTACCCTTAGTGAACGAGTTCGACTTGCACCGGGCCCATTATTTGAGTTCATGGACATTTATTTAACTTACACAATCTAAACAATTGTAAGTAAGTAAGCACACAAAAGGATGAGAGACAAAAAATATGAAATAGATGCGGTAACACTTTAGACATATATTAGAATTACCTCCTTTGTAAGGTCGGAAAAATTTATGATTTTAGACTAATATTGTCGTGGAATTGATTTGATATATTTAAATATGTAAAGCTTATTCACGATATTTCGACTCATACACATCGTAGTCACTGCAAAACTTAAACAAGTCCACATGTGAACTGGTCCTTAATTGAAGAAAAATGTTCATGCAACATCATGCCATGTTCCATCCCCTCGTAATATTTCGCAATTTCGCGAACCGCCCAAACGCAGATCTAGGTTAAAAAATACTTTTAAATCGTAAGAGTACTAAATTAAGGGAATCTAATCAATTAGAACGAATCTTCATTTACGCGAGATTCAACGATATACTGTAAGTAATTTTTAACCCCCGACGCATAAAGAGGGGTGTTAAGTTTGACTGCTATGTCTGTCTGTCTGTGGGCATGTAGCTCCTAAACGGGTGAAGCAATTTGGATGCGGTTGCTTTTGTTAGACAGCAGGTTTCCGGGTGCTGGGTCTTAAGCATGTTTTATCAAAATCGGTTCATTCAGTAATTAAATATAGATGGTGAAAGTGGTGACGAAAAATCTAATATTTTTAATATACACAAATGGGGTATCAAATGAAAGGGCATAACAAATAACTTATAATTCGATATGTTTTATCAAAATCCCCTTAGTCATTTACTAGATATAGGGGGTGAAAGTGAGGATGAAAAATTCTGTGTTGTCAAGTATACCCAAGTGGGATATCAAACGAAAGAGGTTGGCGTTTACATTACAGTTAAATGTTTTATCAAAATCAGTTCAGCCAGTTACTAAATATGGTAGTTCAAAGTGGGGAGGAATAATAGAATATTGTCAAATATACCCATGTGGGGTATCAAATGAAATGGCATGACGAGTATGTTATAATTAAACGTGTTTCACCTAAGTTGGTTGAGCCACTTAGTAGGTATGATGGTGAGAACGGGGATAAATAATCGAATATTGTCAAATATACCCAAGTGGGGTATCAAATGAAAGGGAATGAGGT
>MOOZ01000257.1:747325-776277 GCA_002930495.1 Cecropterus lyciades
TGGGCTATCTAACACCTAAAGAATTTTTCAAATCGGACCAGTAGTTCCTGAGATTAGCGCGTTCAAACAAACAAACTCTTCAGCTTTATAATATTAGTATAGATCATATTGCCGTGCATCATTTTGATTAAGAGTTTCCTATATTTAATGACAAACAACACTCTAAAGTCCCTTTCAGCCTCCTAGCAGTAAGCTTGTCAAAAATAGATTGAAAAATAAAGCTAGACTTTCCCAAGCTTTGACTGACTTTTTTACTTTAGTTTCATACACCGTTGGATAAATTCGGACATGGCGCACAGTGGACTGTATGATGGAATGCTCTACACTAGGCTGGGGACTATAAGTTTTTTACTATTTGTAGTTTCACGAAAATGTTACCGATCTGAATTTTATCGTAGGTAACTTGTGATCGAGATTGGTTCTCTGTATTCACTTTCTTGTGCTTTACCTGCTCTACAAATAGCTGGAATGCGTAGCTTAAATTGTTATGCTGTTGTAATATAAATTATTAAAAAATATCGTTACAGCTTAAATATTTAAATCTGCGAAAAAACAAGTAACGCAGGCAGACAAACGTAGATTTCGTAATTTTTGGCTGTTATTTCTGAAGTTCTCCACTCGCCACCCTACAGATGTGTCAAAGAAATGGACATCCATACACTCGTATATAGCCCTTCATATATAGCCCTCCTTCTCACGCAGTTGGCATGATGTAGAAATCATACATAATATAATCTCTTATGCAGTCAGAATTAGGCATGCTCAATATATAGATATATAAATCCCTACTAATATCATAAATGTGAATGTAAGTTTGTTTGTTGTGCTATCACGCCAAAATTACTCCGATTATACATGATAATCGGTAATTTTGTACACATATTCGCCGGTAGCCGCGGGTAATAAAACCGAATAATATAATATATATATATATACATATATATATAATAGTAATACAATATGTATATTGTATTACTAATCTAATTATCTTCAAAACGTTTTGTCAGTTGTCAAAGTCGATCTCGCTATCCGATTATGTTCAATAAGTTAACTATAGACTGATTTTAATGAGATTATTTGCTGCATAATAATACTATGTAAGAATTTTAATCTCCGCACCCTAAGGTTGTTTGAAAGAAATCGTTATTTAGCGATAAGACCATCTTTTGTATTTTAAAATTGTAACTTTTTTGTACATTTTACTCTTTTTTGGGTATATAAATATATAAATGAATATTCTATAACAATGTGTCACAATTAAATTACTAATACCGTTACGGAGAAATGGGTAATTATTAGAATTTATTTTATGTTATAGAAGTTAATAAGCATACACTCCACTTGACGGAAGTGGTAACTACCGATCTTTAATATACCTCTAATAACCAGATAGTCTCAGGGGCCCCAAGCTCAGGGGGCCCCTCGGACTCTGACTTACAAACAATAAATTGAACTAGTAAAAATTTCTCCCACATTCGGAATATAAATAAATCAGATTATCAGTTTATTTGGGGCCCTAGTTTATTTTTTTTCCCCAGAACTTTTGGTTGCTCAGCTACGCCCCTGTGTACATTGCAATGTATAGGCGAAAACGTAAACAGTGGTAATTGCAAGGAAACGTAATAAACTCATACTAACGGCACAGACACCGATGAAATAGACGGGCTTTAATGGTACAGTCGTAAACGTGCAACGAATATTGGAATGCATAGGCAAAAATGAATACAATGATAATTGTGAGGGAACGTCATATATTTGAACTAAGGGCACAGGCGGACGGCACAAATTGTTTTATCAACAAACTCTGGACTTTGCGGTTTGGCTTAAAGACGCATCTGTGTACGCAACCTATTGCGTATTGTTTTGCATGAACGTCGCGTTTCGTGGCCCATCGTAGCGTGCGAGGTCCGATCCTCTCTGGAGGACCGTCGCGCGGATCGATACCCGTTGCAGATCGTCTTAGGATTCATCCATTATTTACGTCTCACGTTGTCATTTGTGTAACCTCTTCTCACTTCTTTTGTGACGTCACATATAACACTGTTCTTTATATTGCAAATGTTAGTTAAGTTATTTAATGCTTTTATGGATAACGTATAATTGGTGCAAAGGACCATGCTGTCACTTGATATTAAAATACCTACTGTTTACCGCCCGTGAACAACTGTCGTTTAACTCAAATAGATCAGTTATCCTGAGGCCAAGGTCACAAAACAAAAATAAACTTAGTTATTCAAATGAAACAAAGTAGTAAATGTAAAGAGATTTCATCTTTAGTAGTAGTAAGTTGAGTAGAATAATAAGCATGGAATACTTATTGCCACCTTATGTATAAGAAAATGTTAGTAATTTTATCATATTATAAAAAGAAAATTTGTTGGAACGCGATAATCTCTAGATTGTCAATTGGATCTTAAAGTCTTTTTGGTTTCAAACTTTAAACATCTTTTGTATACCCCAAGTAGAAGCAGAGTTTGGAACACCATACTAGTGACTGGTCGAATGAAATTGTACTACTCGTACCCTAAAACCGTATCCTTTGCACAACGTGGTCGAGAATATACCACTGAAGCGTTGTACATTATGTTGCTCCATTTGTAAAGGGAATTTAGTGTCCGACCGAAACTGGTTTTTAAGACCAAAACCGAAACTGAAACCGAATTTTGGCAATGGTCTCAGTTTAATTCGAAACTGAAACCCAAACTTCCTTACAACGTCAGTCTCCGTGAGCCTTAGTCAGTATTTAGTCTTCGACATTTTCACTTAATAACATAATGAACATAATGAACATAATTGTATTTTTAAAGTTATATCAATGACTTGCTCTACTATGTAAGTGATTGTTTGCAGATGATATCTCATTATTATTTAAAATTAAAAGACAACTGGACAATTTTCACGAAGAAAGCAATGCTCTCTCGAAGTTTCTCTCGAGAAGAAAACTTAACTTAATGAGAAAAAATAATTTATTAAGTTGTCGTTGACTAACGTAAGGTATGTTGAAATCAATGTTCAACTAAATGGAACGGTTCTGGACCTTGTGAAGTCAACTGGCGTTACTTTAGATGCTATATTGCAATGGGGTCCTCACATTGAAAAATTGTCAGGTAGACTTAGCTCTGCAATATATAATCTGTTAAAAAAATGACTCTTAACAGATGTACAAATAGCTAGAATAGTTTATTTTACTTACTTTCACAGCATTATGTCTTACGGTATACTGCTGTGGAGGTGCTCTTCAGACCTCAATACTCTCTTTGTATTGTAGAAGAGGGTTGTACGAGCCATTTATAATCTGGGCCCAAAAACCTCACTTAAAGAAATGTTCAAAGAGATAAATATTCTAACTGTTGTATCCCAATTTATAATATATAATATATAATATATGTATATATAAAAATATTAATAAATTTAATAAAAGGTGTGATGATATAAGGAACAAGCACAATCTCTCTGCACATGTTACTCGTCTTCACAAAATTAATAATTCTTTTATGGGTCATGTTTATCAATGTACTAGCTGACTCGTTTTGACTAGTTTTGCCATATAAAGCAAAAACGCAGCGCATGTAGTGGAAGCTCTCATTAGAAAAAAACTCCCGCTTTTGAAACATTCTTCATTGGTGCTCCGCTACTGTTAGTATTAGCGTAATGATATATAGCTTATAGCCTTCCTCGATAAATAGGCTATCTTACACCGAAAGAATTTTTCAAATCGGACCAGTAGTTCCTGAGATTAGCGCGTTCAAACAAACAAACAAACTCTTCAGCTTGATAATATTAGTTAAGATCAGACACTCGACCGAAACCGAAACCGAACATTCGGTCGGACACTAAGGGGATTACTACGATACAAACCTCTATATTGTAACTTGTACCTATTTCATGTTACAGTCTGGTGGCATATAATAAAAGCATATTACTTATATATAAAAAAAGTTTGTATTTTGTAGTAGATTTGTTTGCAAAAAGTACTTATTAGATTTAGATTAAATTTGGTATATAAACTGATAATTTGTGGCTGGATTAACACAGTTATTTCTAAACGTGGCAAACATAATCAAAGCGGACGGAGCCACAGAAAAAACCAAATGACAAATAAACTTCTTGAACTAGATCAATTTGAACTCCAGTTTATCCTAGTGGTTAGTGAACTGTCGTCAGAAATCTTCAAACGTTCAATACTGTCTCCGACAAAGCTTACCCACTGTTATCAAATTATAACTGGGAATATCAACTCAACTTGCCTTCTGAAGCACACAAAGTTTAGTCAGTAGCGGTCACCCCTTCATGCTTCATGCTGCATGACTTTTAAGATCGGTCGAGATCTACAAAAGCTTCGAACCCAACACTCTTGTTTACATCACGTGCTATTTGCTTAGTAATACATCTACCTGTACCTATAATAACAATGAAAATTTCGCCTCACGTAAGTTGCACAGAGACAAGGACCGAATCCAAGTTACGGCAATTTGAAATAAATATTCGTACTTCAAATTAGTAATCTATGGTCTTGTGAATAAAAAATAGTGTCGATTTCGTCCCAAAAAAAGGATTTTTTTTTAGTTTTCGTTTTTGTTGCGCCTGTTTAATAATATGTTCGCTTAATGTCATTTTTATTCCAATTTGATTACCCACCGTGCGATATATGTAAAATAAAATTGTTTGGAGAAATGAGAATAAGTACTTATAATAGAAATGTCCATAATTTGATTTTTTGTATGTTTGTTGTCTGTGTTGGAGTCGTATTCATTACTTATTTATTGTATAGTATGGCCTTTATTCCATTGAAATCTCTTAACCCTACCAAAAGTTATTACAATTTAAATATATGTATGCCACAATGCGGATGAAACCGTGAGTTATGCCTAGTTACAAATATAAGAGACATGAACATATGGTAGGCAAGCGCCGGGAAATATCTGTATTTTCCGTACCTTTCAATAGAACGAAACCTGAACAATCGCCGGAATTCAACCGTGGACATATTTCAACCTCACTGTACAATTATTGAATTTGGAGTTACGGTGCAAACGGACTGCTTAGATATTCCACTGGCTCTAGGATTTTCGATTGAATGCCTTATTTAATTCGCGTAAAGTCTATTCGAATAAAAAAAGATATTTGACGCGTCAAAAGCATTAACAAAATTTATGATGTGATACTTCGTGTCGAAATTCAATGCGTCGGGTACAGCGGTCATTGCATATATGATGAGGCTAATCGAGGATACGAGAAATTTGTGAAATTCATATTAATATTGGCATAATATGTACAAACAAGTTATACATAACATGTATAATAATGGACCTATAACTTGTTTTAATAAAGATGTAAATCGAAAGCACGGCTTTTATATACATATGTTTTTCGCTATCACATTAAAGAGAGAGAAATAGAGATTATTAGATAATTATACTATTTTGGATTACAATATTTATTGATTCTTATAAATTGCCGATTTTATATTTTTAAATAACAGTGCCAAACAGAAGGACAATATTCAGGGGACGGCGGCATCTTGTTTTGTGTAACATAAACACCCACTGCGATCGCCAAAACGCATGCCAGGCACACTGAGTATTGGCGAAGAACCCATTGGGAACGCCTATGAAGGTAAATCCAGCAATGTTACAAAAAGCTGATTGATGGGACGAACAACCCACTGGGGAAGCCTATGACCAGTGGTTTATTTCAAAAGGCAGATAGATGGATGGAAACAAACGCGCAATCCATCTGATTGTACTCGTAAGTGGCTACTGCCTCCTGTCAACCCATTATTGTCCCACTGCTGGGCACGAGACTTCTCTCAGATTGAGTGTTTCAGACTATAGTCCACCGCGTTGGCCAAGTGCGAATTGGTAAAATTCACTCACCTTTGAGAATTTTTTAAAGAACTCTCAAGTGTGTGATTCCTCACGATGTTTTGCTTCACGGTAAAACACTGATAGATAGTAATAATTAACCAGTTGCCCGAGGACATCTAAAATCAACGTTTGTTGTCCAGGGGATTAAGTTGGAACTTCTTGTCAGATCACGTACGGCACCTTTGGATAGCTTACCACACCCCAAACATAGTTTAACACTGAAGTTTTAGGGAAAATGTTTTTATATATTATAACTAGCTGCGCCCCGCGGGTTCACCCGCGTAAGTTTCGACGATGATATATAGCCTATAGCCTACCTCGATAAACGGGCTATCTAACACCGAAATATTTTTTCAAATCGGACCAGTAGTTCCTGAGATTAGCGCGTTCAAAGAAACAAACTCTTCAGCTTTATAATATTAGTATAGATAATCGTTAAATGCAGTCTAAGCCCTGTGAAAAAATCTACTAACAACCTTTGGTCACAATAAACAAAACAATAGTGTTATGAGTGTACGTATAAAGTATACCTACACGCATACATACATACTTCATGCACAGGTACAATGCATTTATTTATCTGTTCGCCTCGTGTAGTCTTTGTTTGTCCATGACAAATACAAAACAAAGAGATCCATAGTGGAGTTATGCACGTTCTTTTTTTGTAGTATTATTTTTTCGAAACACCGAGAAAGTTGTCGGCGATCTCAACATACGTGTAATGCAACATGTATGTTGTTATTGTTATTCTCTAGCTAATGTAATGTAATGGAGTATCTCAATACGATTTACTGTAGAGTAATAAAAGTAATTTAATATAAGTAAAGAAATATATTTGTATATGAAACATATTGTGAGTAGTAGTAGGTAATATTACTCAAAAGTATATAGTCAGGTGAGTATAACGTGTTTACATTAAAAATCATGAATAAATAAATGTAAACATATGATTTATTTACTTAATATTTACGTTAACTGCACACAACACAGTAACCATTAATAGTTTCTTAATTTAACGTATCCTTAACTAGCTTTGCTCCGCAGTTTCACCAGCTAGTAAATAAGAAAAACAAACATCAAAACATAGCTTGATGTTATATAACCTATAGGTTTCCTCAAGACAAAAATATTTTTTAAATTCAAACCAGTAGTTCCTGAGATTAGCATTTATCCAAACAACCAAATTGTTCTGCTTTATAATTATACTAGCTGAGCACGCGGTTTGCAGCTGTACATAGCTTTGAGTTACGCTGACCGAAATGCGATACAGTAGATGCGAGCGCGTGAGCCGGAGCGAGCGCGGAAGAGAACGCGACAGCGTATTGACGTTTTTTCTTCAGGTACAAAAATGTTTTATTCTCGATTTTAAAATGCTTGATATAAACACTATATCTAACAAGGAAGGCACAGTAAGTGATAACAATAAGATAAGATACCAATAATAAAATAATAGCCAACATCAACTAACATTCGAGAAATGTCAAAGTATGTTGTCAGTGCAAATCGGCACATGGTATTTATGTAGCTTTTATTTTTATTAATTAAATAAATAAGACATTTACTATATTGAATATTATGGTGGGTGTTTGCATGTAAGATGTATTTTATCAATAGTAATTTACTTAGAAATAAAATTTCTGCTGATGAGATGAAGATTCATATGAGCTTTGTGCTCGTAAAGGTATGCGCGTGCGTTTAGCAATTTGTAAGCGATTTGTATTTAATACTTCATATGAAATTTTGCATAAAATACTTCAAATTCATCTCCAGTTTTAATCATATTAAAAATTAAAGGCTGCTAAGCTAATGCAAAATTAGCATTTTGGGGAAACAAGGAAGTTTCCTAGCACGTAATCGTCATTTTATTTATTTGCTAGATGATAGAGTGCGTCATTAGGAGTAGTCCTAAGTATTTAACTCAATTTGATGAAATGTAGTCACAGCCCGTTCAGCGTCCCGCATTGCCCGCTTCAGCGTCTCGTGTGGTAGTGCACTTACCTAGTTTTCGATTGATTGTGTTTCGCGCAGGTTCGTTTGCTACATTGTTTTTGCAGATACTAATGATGCAGATGCAGATACAAATACTAATGATTTGCATTGTTAATTGGGGTTACATTTTAATATGTGATAGTTATATTACCTAAAAAATATTTTAAAACTATGATGAAATAAATTGTCTCGTTAATAAAAATATCGAATTACGATCAAACTACTGCCGGGACTCTTTGTAGAAATAGTTTGGTCATATCTACGTTAATTGATTTAATATGTAGTAACCTTTAAAAAGTTTTAGAAAATTCTCGAAGAATTATGGTCAAAATGACTTCCTCCTCTGATAAAGCTAGTAACATTTATTCTGAATATATATGTAACTTAAATAAATGAATCTGGAATTTGAGCCCCGGAACCCCAAAAGATACATCTTAGATATTGCATTAACAGGTTTATCAACAGGGTTATCAATAAATAATTCTATATTAAAAAAAGGTTCACAAAACAAGTTTTTCTTAACGACTTTTTTCATATTCTTCTCAGAACGTAGTTTATTTAGAATGACGTCTCTCACTAATAATTTATTGTCAATAGACCTACACGTTTGCTAAACTTTATATCAATCTCTTGGAGAGACTTGATCGTCACCTACATTCGTATGTAGGTGTTAGTACCTACTAACAAGGCAGGTTAAATAAAAGCGACAAGCTTTGTTTTTATTTAACTTCAAAGTTAGCAACATAAATGAGATGAGATATGGGAATTTGCTAATTAATTTATAAATAAGGTACGCCACGTTTGGATCAACATCATCATCATCAAATATACGATCACAACTGGGTACGTACTTACAACAAAGTTGGCCCTTAGTTACAACTATTGTTGTAGGTATCACTTAGAGATATTGAATATAATCAATGTTAGAGAGCTAAGCAGGTCGCCTGTTCCAGTTAGAAAGGTCAAGCGAATTCATTAATGGAACCGGAAGTGCATATAAATTATTACATAGTTTCTGTTATGTGGGTTTGGGCAGGAAATTAACTAACACCAATTATATGCATAATACGAATTATGCAGTGCACAATGCATATATACGTATTGTATATAGAAATATGAAAATTGATTTCTCACGTTGCTGCAAATTGCTATAAGGCAAGTGGTCTGTGCCTACCCCAGAATTTCATCAAATACCTTTTTCGTTTTTACTTTCGAAAGATACCCAATCCCTTTTGAGAAAGATTATATAAGGTTCTTTGTCACTAAAACCAAATCGTAGACTACATTACTCATGTCACCCCGAGATATCTAATAGAGTGCATCGGTGCTGCTCGGTGTTTTAAGTACCTGCTTCACCACGGTATAAGCCACCCTGGCTTGATGAGGTTTTTATTTTAATGTAACTTTCGGCAATTTAAGAGATCGCGCCACTAGTATTTCTACATCATGCAATCCATGTTTTCTAATCATCTTGTTTTACTTACAACCATCGAGGTGAGGCGTGATCTCCATGCTTAGCGGGACATATCCCTTTGCCAAATTACCTCACATCTATTCTGTCCTAATCTGCTAAATAATGTTAGTTACTTTACAAATTGAAAGTATATTAAAATTAAAGAAACCGATATGCCATGTTACATATCATCTATGTAAAGTAGGTATGAGAAAGCTATCTTAAGGAACACGAAGTTGCGGGCTGTAGGTGGTGTATCAAAAGCGAAGTGTGGGTTTTATCTGTTCTCTGAAAATACCACGGCCCAGGTCCTGAGCTGAGGCGGTCACAAGTTGCCCGTGATAGCAATGACTGATTTGTGGTCTTAATGTATGAAAATATGGTTTACTCAACTCAGTATGACAATTTAAGATCGATAACGATGGGACTTTTAGTTTTCCAACTCAATTCCATTACAGAATCTATTACCTGTTGAATATGTATGGATATTTGTAGAATTAATACATAGATTTCTATTTACGCATCGATCTGCAAACACGTGTGGAATAAATTGAAAACAAATAAATGACTATTGATGTAATCTTTATTTAATAACTATACTTAGTTATTACTGCTTTCATGACATTTATGACCTAATGGTAAATTATTTAATTAATTATCATCTTTCTAAATAGTAATTTTAAACTTCTGTTGCGTTTAACCGATGTACGTAGGTAAATAGACATATAGTCAACTAGAAAACAATTGAATACCGTGTCTCTGCATTTATCTGCATTTTTCAATGAAGTGATTGGATCAGGCCTTTATTTTGCTCCCAGTAAGCCGAACAAAGGATCAACGCTGTGTTGTTAGTCATTGGAGTCAATTAGAATTCGCTTGTGCCGACGGAAACGCATTTTCGAAATCCAATTTGTTTGCTATTACAAAAACATCACAAAGTAATTCCTCAGATTTTTTACTCTACTGTGATTCACAATTTATTTCCCTTTGCACGACGTCAGACTTTCAAATAATTTATTTAACTATAACAAAAACTGCATTTACACAGAAATACTTTCTGGATGCCAGCTTGGGAACGGACTTTGAAGGCAGAACGCCGGCTATTTTTTTTATTCGTGTAACATAATACCCCTTTACATGTTATTAAGAAAAATTCTTTCCAGAATTTTCATTAAAATTGTATTTCTCTTTTGCGAAGTTTCTCTTTTTTTCGTGAACTTTATGGTGGTGGGGTACAGACAGTGTCTATCCCTGTTAATATATAATTTGTCAAGGATTGCTAGGTACTCGTACCCGCGTCCCTATACTAGCGGGATTTAATAGTACTACGGCATCCTATGCCTGTCGTAATAGGCGACTAAAAGGAGCTTTCGAAGTTACAAGTGAGAGCAAGGTAAGAGTGTTAGCTCGAACCCTTCAGCGAAGTGACACGGGAAGGTCGGTAGTATGTGTGGTCGCGTTCTGTCGTAAAGACCGAATTTTGAAGGTTTTCCCCTCGAAAACACAAAAAACAGGTATCCGTCGGCCCGAAACATTCGACTAGTTTTAAGTGTCGAGTGAATATCAGTAGTCCTAACTACAATTTTCAATAAAATTTCATCACTATCATCTATAAATATTATAAAAAGAAGTTCCCGGCCGCGTCTTTCTGTCTGTCTGAAAGCGATAAACTCGAAAACTACCGAACGGATTTATCTACAGTTTTCAACAATGGAAAAATGATTTCTGAGGAAGGTTAAGGTATATAATTTATTATGATTTTATGTACGTTAGCAGAAATACGGCAATCAATGTTGAAGAGGTCGCAAAAAAATCTCACCAACTGGGAGCTTTCCACGCGAACGCCGCGTAAACTAGCAAAGATACAGTTGAGTTATGTACTAATGAATTCAAAATCTATAAAAATGATACAGATAAGTCCGCGATAGCATATCTCTTTACTTACAATTAGCGATGGGCAACTCGAGTAAGTTTACTCGTGTTGCTGTGGTTAGTTATAGTTATAGTAGTTTAGCAGTAATAAAAATAGTTTTCTTTGACAAAAGTGCTAGAGTATGAATATTTCTACACTGACTGTACTTACTTACACATCATTAGATAAAACTGATTTCTTAACAAAGTAATAATGTTTTAGAATAAAATATAACAAAAATCTTAAATAGTCAATAGAAAGAGAAACAAATGAGCTCTTAATATTTTTAAAAATTTGATTATAAATAACATTAATCATCAAAATAACATTAAATTAGTTATTTGTTTTCTAACACACACATTCTTACAAACATTACAATTTAAATAAAAGCTTTTAAAAGAAATAGAAAATAGATCAACTCGACAACATTTACAACTTTGCCTTTGTAACTTTTCCCCAACTCGGTTAGTTTTATCTTTTTACTATTTACGCTGCATGGGATTCCTGACAACGAGTAAACTTAAGTTACAACTCGACTAAACGATTACTTTCGTTCTAGTGACTCGAGTAGACGGTTACTTTTCGAGTTCGGTTCGAGTAACTCGAGTTGTAAAAAGTGTTACTCGGCCCATCTCTACTTACAATAACCACTTTTATGTTCAAATTTTTTATTAAAAACATTACGTTAATTTCAAAGATATTTTCTTTAGTTCAGTATTAATCCTTATCCAAATGAATGTTAATTCACTTAGGCATTTAATGCAGATTAAATTTGCCCTTTACACTAAATCAATCCGATGAATAGTTTTTGAGATAACGTCGTTAGAAGTAATTAGCAGCGAAACATTTAAAGCTCGGCGAAACAGAGTTCCCTCTTTGAGATGCCTACGGCGAGTCGACCGCCTGCTCATCTATACTTCTATACAAATATTATACAGAGGAAAACTTTGTACTTTTGTTTGTTTGTATTTTTGGATTTTTGTATGTTTGTAATTTATAAACTCTAAAACTACTGAAACGATTTTAATAATTCTTTCACATTTAGTATTCTACATTATTTCAAAGTAACACAGGCTATATTTATTACTAGAAAAAATAAGGGATCCCTGCTAAAACGTAAGTAATGTGAACCAAGGTGTAAAAAAATATTCTTAAAAACGAAAACTATACACGATATAACAAACAAAAGTTCTACAATATTAGAGCACATATGAATATCTACATAAAACCGCGCGATGTTATATGTCCAAGTATTGTAGTCATGTCATGATGTCACTACAACCACTTTTTACATTTTAAAAGTTAATAAAAAAGCTGCCCAAAATCAGGCTATGATAACCATACTTTCGTATTAATCTTTATCCAAATAAATCATTTCATATACAAAACGGTTGCAATACCTGTAGATAACTTTTTGAATTACTTTAGTCGGACATTCCATTTAGAAGATGTTACGAAGTTAAGAAATAAAGTAATAAACACTGCCGCCGCCGCGCAATGGCCAGTATGGCCCCTCGCAAATCAGTCGTAGTCGCATAGCTATATTATCACGGTGAAACGATAAATCAGTAAATGAGATAAATAAAATTGTTGTGGTAAAAATACCCGATGATTTGAAATATTACAAATCGTTTGACAGCGTGTGTAATGTCGAAGATAGTACTACGCCGCACTACCCACAAGCATTTTTTAAATTCCCTCAATCCTGCCGGCTTGCCATCTCACGAATTAAAATTGAAAGTTGGTACTTCCATTATACTATTGAGAAATTGAAGCCCTCCTAATATGTCTAATAGCACAATACTTTTGGTATAGGATTGGACCATGTGACAACGTGATTGTAGCAACAATCATCACCGGCCCCGTTGGCCCTTACAATAAATTAATCCCAGGGACAAACTTTCTAGATGGTTGGCATCGACCTAAGAAAAAGTGTTTTTCTCATGGGCATATGGCCTATACGTCGTCCTTTCTCGAGTAGGATAACATGAAAATCAATATGTTTTGTTGCCACCTACAATGAACACTGTTAACATAGTCTACAGTCATGCATTTTCATAAATAAAGCATACAAGAAATGTAAGTAAAAGAATGTAAAAAATAACTAAAGTTGTACACTGTAATAGAATTATTTGTTTTTTAATTCCGTATAATGAAATAATTCCAGTCATGGACGTTTTAAGTAGCATATTTTAAGAAATATATACTCTTTTAAATTTACAAAATTTTATTTACTAAAGCAATAAAATGTAAATAGATGTATATACAAAAATGTAAACAGAGAAAAACAAAACTGCCCAGATGCGAGTCTTACTCGCGCACAAAGAGTTCCACCATTATCTGTTTAGATATTTATCCACTTGTGTAGATGTAAAGCCGATAAGTAAAAACACGAGAGACTGCAGTGCCTACATTAGTTTGCTTGGCTCTGTGTGCATTAGCAAATTTTATCTGCTTATTAGTTGATTTAATAAAACATTTCGTTAAAATTGGTAAATATGTAAACAATCTGTTTCAAGTAAATCAAGGGCAGTTGTAAAATATCAGAAATGCTAGGACCAAGTTTATGTAGTATAGAAAACGATGTACCTAATTCCAACTATGACCTATTAGGGGGGGGATGATAAAATTCTGAAATAGCAGGACCTTTCATGTCGAGTTTCGACTTATATATGGGCATAGTTTTAAGAAGCCTTCTAAGCGGGGGAGGGGGGGCGCACCCCTCCCATACAGAAACTCAATTCATCAAATCATTCACGTTATCAGGCATTTTTAAGCGCGGGTGAAACCGCGGGGATTTGCTTGTATATATATAAATGAATCCCTATTGTCTTTGGTCATAGGATCACGCGTGAACGGCTGGACCGATTTCGCTATTCTTTGTTGCATTTGTTACTATCAGGAGAAAGTTCTTATAAAAGTAAAAATAGTAAAGTTGCGCGCAAAAATTAAAAAAATTAAACAAAACCTAGGTAAGGTTTTGGTGATTTTATGGCGTTGGACATAACTACCAGTCTTATCAATTTGACTTCAAAATTCAAAGTATAGGACAAAGTCTGTCGAGAGAGCTAGTTTGTTATAACACTCACCGCAGACGCTTGAAACTGAGTTTATCGGGGTCCTCGGGTTACTATTGTGTGTTATGTTAACTTTCGACTTCATTTACATCGCTATTTTCACGGAATAGCCACGTCACGGAAGGTCAATAAGACGAGATGAAACACAGAAATTAATGGTCATTGTAAGTATAAATTTAAATATAAAGAACATCAATAAATTAAACAATAAGTAGCAAAATTAAAACGACACGGAGTTTCATTGATAAAAACACACTCTCACGAGAAATACCAAGATACATGATAATTAAACGGTGTGGCGAAGAATAACGGCATATAAAAGCATCATGCCGTTTACCAACACATAATACGAGTCCATTTTACTGCCAAAGCGAACCAATAGATCGTTAGAGATACGTCAAACTAGGATTGGTTCAAAAGTGTTTAGCACTATTGAACAGACAGAACATAGATCAAAATTTATCAATTTGATATCTGCTGGGGATCGGTCGTGAAACTCTGTAAGGGTCAGATCGAGTTCTTGAAGGAGTAATATTAATACAATGCTTTAAGTCTATCGAAAAGCACGGTAGTGCTTTGTCAAATTCAGTCGACGAAAGGTTTCAGCGTGTTTTTCCCACTATCATAACTTTGTTATCCCTCAACATAAAGATACAAAATTTGATATGTAATGTTCTATTATCATTCAATAGCCTTTAATGGCAAGTCTTTTTATGTTATGTCTGCATCGATAGACTTGTCAAATCAAAAAAGTAAATCAGCAATGTTAAATCTGAACGAAATGATAAAATATAAGCAATTTGTAAGACATTTAATTCAACATACATAATAGCTAAGTACTCATTTATGTTTCCTAGTAAAACTTATATATAAT
This sequence comes from Cecropterus lyciades, assembly GCA_002930495.1. Classification (NCBI taxonomy): domain Eukaryota; kingdom Metazoa; phylum Arthropoda; class Insecta; order Lepidoptera; family Hesperiidae; genus Cecropterus; species Cecropterus lyciades. The sequence goes on from MOOZ01000257.1 coordinate 762,498, forward strand.
AATATTATAATATAATTGTGGATTTCAATAAAATATAAAACCGACAAATTAATTAACCGATTGCAATATAGGACAAGGTACTCAAGTCGACTGTTTTTCATATAAATTTGATTGGCTTTGAAGTGTGTTTATAGGATAAATTATACCTGACAGCTATCTGAGCTCTTCCTTCCTATAGAATTTAAAAACAAGTCGAGTTTTTTATTATTTTTCTATCCATACAAGCATATTGAAGTAGACTGGGTGATGACAGCCTTTGTGTACAACATGGCTACGTTAAGGAGTCCGCCCACTACATCTAGGGTTGTGACTTTTTTTTGAAGAAAATGATATATCTTTGAAAACATGCAAAAATAACAATTTGGAAAATCCAAGAAAGATAAAGGTACATATTTATGTTTTTTTTACTGATACACCTCGATATTGCAAATGTTAAAAAACATTCTAATGACTGTTTTTTTTTCTTTAATCAGCCGTATCCTTCTTCCGTACTCATATCATTGTTATGAAATGAGATGAAGAATAACCGCACAATTTAAAATTCAACAATTTGATGATAGAAACAGTTTTATATTATCAAATTATTTTAGAATTGCAAAATTGATGCTCTTACTTTTTATTTTAACTTCATTCGTAAAATAAGCACTTTCGTGTTGTATTATTATTCAGGATATATCGATATATCAAGTAACCCGCACTCTCGGTAGGGGACTAATAGATCGATTTCGATACATATTCTTGTTTCTTGATACTTTTCAGTACAAAGAATATTTATTAACTGACTTTTAATACAAATAATGTTTCTTATCTAACTCGTCTTTAATATAATCATGGAACTATAGGGTGGAGTGTGCAAGTGGCTTTACGCCGAAATATCTAGGCCACTTCTCTTGTTTTAAATAAAGGATTTAAAGGCAGAGCGGTGTAGTAGAGACTAGACAAATAAAACGCGTCAAAACATTCTAAAGAAATGTGTTACAGTTTTAAAATATGGTTAGAAAATGTAAAGCTTATAACGTGCTATAAACAAGATAACAAAGTCGTTAGAAGTAGTCGTTTCGTTAGAATTATAGATAAGTACTAGGCGATTGCTTCTCTGGTAAGGGAAGTAAACTTTCAAAGAAGTCGCTATATCTTTTGTTGTCTCTTCAGCCCATAAATATCTGATCTGTTGGTTGCAAGAAGTATTTATATCCCACAGCTGGGCATGGGTCCCTGCCAATACTTAGCGAGAGCTATAAGGTCTGATTACCGGTTTACTTGTAGAAAAATAGCCTACTAGAGGTAACATATATAGTAATGATATAATAGTATAATTAAGTAATCACTGTACTCTGCAGCCCGTATTCGGACATCTATTTCGCATATACCGAACTTGAGCTGTTATTCAAACTACGTAGTAAAATCGTAAGCGTGATTCAGAAAAGGGTATAGCGCCATTTAGTTGAAGCGTCGATTACTATTTTCGTAAGACATTTTTTCATCTTATTTGAAATCACAACGGTTTTAAAGAAGTTTCACTTCAATAAACTTAGTCTTACTAATGCACTTAGCTAGGGCCAGTGTCGTAGCGTTTAGTGGGACTCATTTCCCCGGGCGGCACGTTTTGGTGGGCAGCAAAATTTCCTTTTTCGTAATATATTTAAAACCGGTATTTTTTTTAGAAAAAACTTCGAAACTCGACTGGCATCCGTGGCCAGCACAATCAGGGGGCGACAGAAAATTTAAACTTGGCAACTTTTTTTTGGTCGTGAAATTGCATAGACCCAGGTGTCAAAGACTATTGAAGGTTTTGCGACCATTTAATTTTGGGCGTCAAGTTAGGCTTTGTCTTTCTTTTTCTAAATGGGTGGGCGGCGAATTTTACTTTGATCCCAGCAGGAACCTATGCTACGCCACTGGCGTTGGCACCACATTTCTCAATTGGGTTGGTCATGTCAATGGCTTGCAGTATCCGATGTACAAGCGAAATGCCCATTTGCAACTCCTACATGAAACATTCTGTACATTTCACCACGTTTTGTAGTGCCATTCATTCCAATGTAAAAAGCAAACGGGATTAATGATGAATAAACTTCGAAATCCGCACTAGACTCCATACTTTCAATACCTTTTTGAATCTAGAACATTTTTTTCTATAGTGAGGATTGCTCTTGACCTATTGATTGGCCCGTGTTCGCTTTAAAGTTCTACCTGAATACGTAGTTACGTATCGAGTGATCGGCAACCACCTGTCAGACTATGCGTTTTAATTGGCGAACAAAGGTTACTAACGAATGAGCTGATTGATAGATTATGCAACTTTAATTTGAATACGTGACCCAAAAATTAAATCCTTCTGTTATTCACCATAACAGTAGTGTGGGAAGACGTGCTCAAATCCACAATGAGAATACAGTCGCCATTTTTTTATTATATAGTCTATGTCACTCTCAAAACAGAGATGATTTTAATGATACGTCACAATCCGTCAACCTATTTGGGCTGTAGCGCATGCCAGAGAAATGGACATACATACAAACAAACATACACTAAGTATAAAATCATACTGAATAAGGCAATAAAGAATAAGGCATCAGCCTGGGGATAAGTCCATATATTTTTAATTTCACAAAACATATGTATGATACATTAAGAAAAATAAAAAATACATACTCGAATAATGTACACATTGATCAAAATTTCGAATATTGAATAACTCATTTGTACAAAGTATTAAAGCCCACTGGCATCTGCCAGCTGAACTGACTAATAACCTAATGGACATGCACCCAAAACGCTCATGGAAGCATATCACCGGTATCACTGATGCCTATATGTAATTATTTACTTATAGTGGATATAGGCGGTGATAAGATCAGTGATAGCCTTGGTTGAAACTCGGCCTCTCAGTCGAGGGTCCGGAATTCGCATCCCAAGCACGCATCATTGATTTTTCTTATATATATATATATATATATAAGTTGTGTATTCATATTACACAACTTAATACCGCACAAGGAAATAATTTTAAATATAAAAAGTGGCATCCAGAAAACTGTCTCTAGGTTGAATTCCCAGAATGCTGGCAACATTACAACTTTTTTGTTTATAATGATGTATTTAATTTAACGCTTTTCCTGACTTCTTGTCAAATTAGTCAACTTAAGTATTACAATATGTATATTTTTAGAATGGTCTATTTACGAGCTTTCATTTAATACCCATATTGTCGTGATAGTAAAAAAATCGTCCTTATGCCCCCATTTGCAGGCGCCATTTTAAAAAACTATATATCCTATGTCACTTTCCAAACTGAGACGATGCTAATGGTATGTCATAATTCACAATCTGTCAAGCCGTTTAGGCTGCAGCGCGTGCCAAAGAAATAAACATACATAGAAACAAACATCCATACAAACATACCTACATACGCTCGAAAAACATTTAAAGAGTTCTCAAAGGTGTGTGAAGTCTGCCAATTCGCACTTGGCCAGCACGTCGGACTATGGCCTAAAACTCTTTCATTCTGACAGGAGACGCGTGCCCAGTAGTAGGACAAGGTTAACGATGACGATGACGATAGTGGATATAGAGACATGTAACACTCAAGAGCGCGAGAGAGCGGATACTGGAGGTCTAGGAGTTTTCTCGTTTATGTATGAACTGATGTGGTTTATAGATGGATGGTGTGGTGATGTGTAATAAAAATGTCAGGATGATTGTAAGGAAGCATAAAAGGAAATAAAAGTAGGAGTGTATACATCTATTGACTCGTTCCCTTCATTTTATTCTTTTTTAATCACGGTAAAATTAGACCAGTTTGATGGGCAACTTGTGTACACTAATATGTATGGAGGAGTGCGAGCGACTCGCGGATAGATAAGCGGAACCGATTAAATGTAATTAATTATTAAGTGTTGCAAAAGGCGGCGGATACCTATTTACTCCCGCATAACAACAGAGGGATAAGGATGTGGCTGAAAAACAGCGCTGCACAGAATCCCGATTCTGTGTTAACAAATGCTGAGCCATCTCCTTTTATTTCTGCCCAATTAACTTTTATTAACCTTTATGTACTGTAAATTGATGAGATAATAAAGTATATTATTATTATTATCATTCTTATATAGGGAAAATGAGGTTTAACGGACTAAGCAGAATTTAAAACCACATATATCTGACATTCTTTACACTGTATGTTTGACATTGTCAGTAATGTATAATTTAATGTTATATTCAGTTTTATATAATACAATATTTTTTTAAACTTATTGTGCATAAATTTTATCTTTCGGCACTCCTTAAATTACCTTTAAATCCTATCCTATCCTATGTCAAATCTTAGACACATCCGTGCCCGCAGTATTCGTAAAAATGGATCGGAAGTTTTGTTTTGCGTATATATAGGTAGATACCGGCGCCTGCTGTAGCTTCCGTGTCTGTTTATTTGCATTTTTGGACATCGAGTTACATAAAGCCATTATTTATGTTATCGACCGATGCTGCGTGATGATCAATTCTGGTTCTGACTGCGTCAGATGGAAGGTAATGCTTTTCGAGTGTTTGTATATTGATGACCATGAACCTGCCCACAAACATAAACTGCAGGAAAAAATACTAAAATTATTTTAGCACCTAATGGTTTTTCGTTTTATAATATTTTATGTAATTCATGTGACACTTTAAAGTGTAGAATTGTAAAAGCCCACACTTTTATTCCACTAACTGTTTAAAAAAAGGATGATCAGGAAGCTTATTTCAAGAATTCATTTACAGCATAACCACAGCTAACAGATAATACCATTTTTAAAAAAATTGACATTCTCTAAGAAAATATTAAGTACTAACCTACTCCCTCGATTCCTCCAGAAACTATCTGCGTGCCAAATATTAGCGAAATCCATTCAAAAGATTTTGCGTGAAGTAACAAACATACATACATCCATACAAATTTTCCTATTTATAATATTAGTAATCTAAGATATTCATTTAATTTTTGTTACAACCTACTAACTCATATTTTATCTCACAATGCTTCTTTGCTAGTATATATTCCAGATCGAAAGTATTCATAAGTGTTTAAAAAGTAGTAAACTGGAAACATTGTTAATAATACTTAAACAAAAAACCCGATGGTTTAAAACGAGTTTTCGTCAAAATATATATATATTTAGAAGCTATCATTTGATAACCATATAGTCGTGATAGTAAAAAAGTCGTCACTCCCCCTTTTCCCCTTATTTGCAGGCGTCATTTTTTTAAATTATACAGCCTATGTCACTTTAAAAACTGAGACGATTCTAATGATATGTCATACGTCATAATTATAAGAATACTATATGTCATATGCAGTTTGGGCTTTAGCGCGTGCAAAATAAATGGACATACATACAATACATAAATACATACAAACATACGCTCGAAAAACATTACCCTCCTTTTGACGCAGTCGAGTAAAAAGTAAAAATCGACATAAATATATTCTATGTTGTTTTGTATATTTCCCTGGCGTCTGTCCTAAATGCATTGCTATCTCTGAAACTATGTAAAAACGCTTCGTTCCATTTTTTTACATATTGACTTTACTAAGCCCTTTGAACCGAACGAAACAGCGCTAGATATATTTCCTAGAAGCTAGATACCTCAAAGGGGCCTCCAACGAAGAAGGATTTTATTATATATTGATTGATTTATAAAAATTAAAAGTACGTATGTAAATTCGAGATATAGGAATAGATACTAAATGCTGAAGCTACTAATGTATTGCAATGTGAGGATGAAAATATCGCTCAGTGAGAACGAAAGTGCTCCAACTCAATATTTCGGCAAATTGAATTCAATACTTGAAACTAGTAATCAGGGGTGTTATGGATATGAATTTTCGGATCTGGATACGGATATAGGAATAAAATTATACCGGTTTCGGATACGATAATGGATATGTAATTATTTAGAATTAACATAAACGTAAACGCTTTCAACACTCATAGCCCCCACAGTAGGATTTTGTCCTGTGTCGTGGGTGCCAGGGGCACACAAAGACGAATACACAAACACCCAGACCCAGAAGAGAAATCTAAACTCATCATTCAGATGTCTGTTGGCCGGGATCGAACCCGGGACCCACTGTGTGTCAGACCGGTATGGTGACCGCTCCGCCACGCGGGTCGTCATTATCCGTTAGTTTCGTATTTATCATATTTTGAGGAATTTTAAACGTAAAATACATACGTGTATTAATTTAGTTTTATTTCTACGTTATCATTTGCTATTTACAAGCAGTCATATCAGTGATTTTTGTAGCCAAATAATCAATTTGAAGTTTTATTTACTAATACTAAAAAATATTTCTTGAAACATATCCGAAATTATCCGAAACTTTTATGTCGGATACGGTACTTTGTAATTTCTTCCAAATGCTAACTTCGCATTGGGTCTCTTATTCTCACCATGCGATATACATCCATGACACGGTATAAACACGACATACACCGGAAACGCTTACGATTTTTATTAAATTTATATATAATTTAGTACACGTACATTTGAATAATTACATAAAATCTAATTAGTTTAGGAATATCATATTTTTATTAAATTGATGAGAAAAAAATAGTTCATTATTTTATTAAAAATATAATCTCGGAGTCGGAGACAACAGGCGGAACCGGTGTAACAGGTTGTATCGCGGGTCAGCTCGCTTTCCGTAGATGTCATAATATGAATTTTAATTATGATCATTAACCTTAAAACGCCACTAGTCCACACATCAATGGCAAAGTTCGTGAACCAACTTATAATAACTTCATTTCTGTTTGAAGTGATCGTAGCATATTTTTATTCAAATTAATAATTGTAACTTGTAACCTCACACAATAAGAAAACAAATAATGAAGAAGACATTATTAATTGTGAATTAATGCTTGCTGGTATGTTTGATTGTAATATATTATTCCAAAGGTCATAAGTTGATGCATGTTGGCATCATAAAATATATTTGATTTATGACTCATTTTATATATTTTTAATTCCACCAATAACAAGTTATTTACGACGTTACATTTTTATACCTTATTGTTTTACACTAATGTTGAATATTGATTTTAGAATGTTTTATTTATTAAGCAGTGATAGATTATGTTGGAAACTAACCTCTTAATTGAGTGTCCGCGGTTCGAATCCACGGCGCTACCTACTACCTACTGCTGGTTTTTCTAAAATGATATGATATACGTTTATAAAATTAATTATCACTGCTTTACAAATGAAAACGTCGTAAGATAAACTACACATGTTTGTTCTTTAAAAAAAAATCTCAGAGGTGGGTGAAGTCTACCAATTCGTATTTGGCCAGTGTAGTGGACTATGACCTGAAATCCTTTTATTCTGACAGGAGACCCGTGCAGCAATAGGACAATAATGAGCTGACGAAATATTTCATGAATTTGGCTACTGATTTCAATGATAATACATTGAATTGACCAAAAAAGGATTCGGTTTCGTAATTATTGCTTTCAGTGAATTTGTAAGGTCAAATCTGCTGCAATATAAATTAATTACTTTGTTCTAGTGTGTAATAGTATAGGATTATATGGTCTAGTTGATGTTGTTTGTGTAAACTTGTAAAAGCAATCGAGTCGTTCCTACGTGCAAAGGATTTATCTGCGAGACATGCTGCGGTGCAAGAGGAGTAGTAAAGGAGATTCAATTTTAATTACTGATGTGGATCTCTATGTATTCGTTTCGCATTGCTTGTTTCAAAGGTAGAAATTAATTATAAAGATGCATTCATTTATTTTATTTACAAACTAGCTTAGCCCCGCGGTTTTACCCGCGTTTAAAAATGTAACTTAACATAGTTACATATAGCCGAAATTTTAGACCTTATACGATTTTGACGTTATAGCATTGTTTCAGAGAGGATTAATAGTAACTGACAGTGACGGTGGCTGCGTACGCGTAGAGCGCGCGCGGTTTCTTAGGTTTTAATTTTTTGTGCGGAACCCTAATTACATTTTGTAAAATAAAAAAAAATATAAAAGAAAATAAATAAAAGTAGCCTAAGTTACGCCTCATGATATCAGCTATCCAACAGTGAAAGTCCCGTCAAAATAGGTCCAGCGGTTCCAGAGATTACCCAGAACAGACAGACAGACAGATAGACAGAAAATTTAGTTATTGATTTTTCGTTATCATTATCTTATATATTTATATTTGATAAAAAGCTGTTATTTTGATATTACAAACACGCACTTCAATTTTATTTATATGTGTAGATAGATTTTGAACATACAGTGGGGTGGACATACACCTAATACCCAAAGCCAGAATTAAAAGTGTACAAAATACGTGTAAATGTATGTGTAAAATGTATTTCGCTCGCTAGCAGATAATTGGTTTATGATTTATATTCAACTTAAAATTATAACTGAATTCAATATACATTGGCACGCAGACAAAAAATATAATTTAACATATTTATATGAAATATAATACGTTTTATATTTGAGAATGTAAATTCTTCTAGTAGTATTCCTGTCAGGTCGCTTACGAGCTATGCAAAGCTTATTAATATCAATGTCACGTTGTTCTTCTGGTTTAATATATAACGATTTTAAATACCAAATATAAAATTATTTTATAAATACTTCGTATGAACAAATTATTTATTCAATAAAATAATAAATGCTTTATTGGCACGCTTGCTTTTGTAATATGTAACAATTTTCAACTTGACAAATTATATTTATTATAAAAAATAATTAAATATTTATTTTTTGGTTTATAATGAGCAACATCATTACTATTATATCGTGCAATTACATTATTAGATTTAAGATTAACACGAACATCATGTATTTTGCCAGGCTTGTCTCCTAATTTGATTTTTGGTGGCGTCACCTGACGCAGTTTTTGGATTTTCACGAGTCGAAACCGGTGTAGCAATTGTAGTAGTTCCACCGGCGAATATTCTAAAACTCAAGCCACTATTTTTAAACGGAGGGAAGGTAAACTGAACTTTCGGCCGTTTCGTTGGGTTTAAGTATAAATCAAATATTGATTGTGTGGTCCTAACGGTTGTTTGTGAGGGTAAATCCGTTGATGTTACTATTTTTGGTGTGGTTGTCCTGGTTGAGCGCACTGTTGATGGTGTTGGCCAGGAGTTGGCTGCCGCCCAAGTTGAACGAGGTTTCGCCGTAGTAGATTGAACCAATAGGTTTCTTGTTGAAGAAGTGTAGTTATTCGAGCTCGGTAACCGTGATGACAATGATTTGGCTTCATGCCAAATTCGAGTAGTTGTGAATGGTTTAAGTGTGGTTGTCTGTTCACTACTTGGTTTTGTAGATGAAATACTTTCCAGCCCAGACCTGTATGTGGGAGTTCGCCATGTTCTATTCCATGTTTTAGTAGTAGGTTTGGATGTGGAAGTGGTTGTCGTTGACTTGTACGGTGTCGTCCTCCAAGTCGGCCAGGTTCGTGATCGACTTCTAGGAGTTGTAGACGTTAAATTGGATTGATCTCCACTGAAAACATTTTGAGGGGATCTTTCAGTTACTGTCGATAATGTTGTACCCGTTGTTTTTGTATTCACGTTTTGTACTGCCGTAGTCCGAGCAGTGCTTCTTTGGAGGTCGGGTAATTTGGTAGTGCGTAAAATTATCCGAGGACTGCTAGAAGTAATTGGAGAAGATAGTTCAACCGTATCCGTTGAAGGCTTCACTGTGGTTGTTGTTGTAGTTGTAGTAGTTGTTTTTAAGGGAACAATGGGCGTGGATGTAAATTGTTGTGCATTATCTTGCGTCACGTAATATTCTGTTGATAATTTATAGAAAGGTGTGTTTGTAGATGATGCCGTTGTAGTAACAGGCTGACCTGTTGACCCACTTAATTTAACAGACTCAGGTTCAACTATTGGTCGCATCTTCCTTTTTCGGAACGAATTTGATTCTATTCTTCGGGGATTAGGTGGTTTTACATTAGGTAAAGGCCATGGAGTAGTAGTCGTTGTTGTAGCAAATTTCCTTTCTGTAGCCAATTTCCTCGCTGTAGCCCATTTCCTTGCTGTAGGCAATTTCCTTGCAGTAGGCAATTTCTTTGTTGTAGACAAAGTCGTTGTTGTGTCGAAAGTCCTTGGTGTAATCCAACTCGTTGTTTTGTGTCCATCCCTAATGTTTTGGTTAAAAACTGGTAGTTTAAGATTGTCAATGTTATCGACTTTATAGTCCCGCCAATCGACTCTTACTTTATTATTATAATTCTGCTCGAATTCTTTTTCGTAACTTCCTCGTAAAAATGTATTAACCGCTAAATATGGAGGAAGTAACTCATCTATTTTTGGATTATGTGATAAATTTGTTATATTGCGCGTTTCAAATTTCATAATACGACCTCTTGAAACTGGTCTCACTGCAGATGTTTTCACTGAAGTATCACAGTCGGCGAGATATTTTTTTGCGTTGTGCTTGCAATGAAGAGGATACACTACCCAGGCCAGGAAGCCGTTGCCCTGTAGACGGGTGTGCTCCTCGTGAATACGGAGAGCGCACTCGACATCATCCGATATGTCATCATCACGAAGCGCCGAGCATGGCAGACCGCAAGCCTTGCCGACGCCGCACCAATAAAGTTCACTTATTTGTAATATACCGTGGTCACCACTGTATGGGTTGCGAGCGGTAGTATCGAATCGAGACTCGTGGAAAGCAATGCAAACCCAAGTGGCCACATGCTCTTTACTGATTCCGAGGCTTAGTAAATCCCGAGCGAGTTCGCAACGCTCGTAAATTCGCGCATCTGCGAGCACAAGGAGCGTGCTTGTCAACAACGCGACGCCGAACATCTCAATGTGCGTTTGCGCATCTTGCGCGTGCGCAGGCTTTTTTACTTACGCCTCCCGCCGCGCGGCCCGCGCTCGATCTGTGTCACGCCCGCATTTTAACGGTAATCTTAATTGCTACGAGTAAAGCTGCCACACATTTTGGAACGAAGATAAAAATTGTCTCAAAATTAAAGGGGATAATCGTGAGTGATGAGCACACGGGGGGACACGGAAAGGACAGTGCGCCGGCGACGGTCAGGCTTCGGCAGTTTGCCTTGAGGGGTACGCGTCATCACAGAACCAGCGCTTCTCAATATTTGTTGATTCGTGTTCAAAGCATTGTATGTAAAGTGTTATATTACCTAGCGGCAAGTATTACTTTTTATGGGTGTCTATTATAAAATTTACCATTGTTTGTTACTATTGATAGAATCTTATCGTTATAATTGCTGGTAAGTATAAGTGTTAATAATTGAAGGGCTTCACTTCAATTAATTTTTTAGATTAAAATGTACATTTATAATGAAAGAGATTTAAACAATTTTGGTAAGGTTTATATAAATTTTTATCGTAATTCAACGGTTGAGGTGCGCTGGAATATGTAAACATTCGGTTGTTTCCGTGGCGGGTCAAGACGAGAGGTGAGCCAGCGGCCTTATCCGCCTAATTTAAGAAGAACCTATGCCCGATACACACGCAGAACCAATGGTGTCATCATAACAACATTTACTTATCATGACCGTATCACGTTGAACTTAGGCAAAGTATTGTTTACAAAGATTATTACAGCTAAGTAGGTGCAGATTAAATTCGCGTATCCATCTAATTATAATTAAGATAAGAGTTGTATGAGTATCCGAAGTGATTGACGATAAATTAGAAACACATATAATTAATTTGACCCTTTGTGCACATATAATCGACACTTAACACGTAGATAACACCTGTATCATAGCATACATTGAACACGTCTGACAAGTTTTCATTATATTTATATGTGAGACGCAATATTTGTTTTCCTATATGGGCGCGGCGACAAACGGACAAAAAGTCAATGGATAGCGGTATAGTCTACCCAGATTCATTGTCCCCGTGGCGATGCATATCATTGCAATATTAACATACCGAACAAGAACTCATATGCAGATTAAGGCAATTGAACTGTGTCATTTGAATCCATGTGTAACAGATATGTCAATAATATTTTACGTTTATATTTTGATACCGTTGTCCTGCACTGCAACGGTTGTTTTCGATACGATCAGCGAAATTGTGCTTACTTTTATATACGTGCGAAGTAGCGCACGGGGTCACCTGTTTTAAGTGGTCATAGCCACTCATGACACCTGTCGTCTTCCACGAATTTCTTAAATGACTTACTGACTCCTCTCTATAACGACTCTTCATTGAGTATTATTATTATGGGGCCCGAAAATTAATTTTTTAGTCAATACGAAACGCCTATCTCAATGAAAAATATTATTTGCCAAATGATAGTTAAACTAATTTACTATGTATTTACATATATAGTATGTACCTTCTAGTTGATGGTATCTGTACTGAATCGTCGTCGTGGTGTACCGTGAAGGGTTTGTGTCAGAGAGTGGCGAATGTATAGAGATTTAAGAGGGTTAAGGCTTTAGCATTAGGCTAAATCTAAAATATGTGTTTACGTATGTATGTAGCATCCGTAACCTTTTAGGGGGGCGACAGGACCATTTTTTTTGCCGACTATTGATTTCAGAGATTTCTATATTCATGCATTTCTATAGTCGTTCTTTAGAAATCCCCTTTTGTCAGCAACCTTACTCTAGCTGACTATAGCCCATATGCATACCTCTATGAATTTGTTACTTATGTTTTACTTATGTATTATTTATTTTCTTTTGAATTCTTTTGAAAATTTGTATATAGATAAGTATATCTTATATTGTAAACCGGGAAACTTAAGAAATGAATAGCGAAGGAACGAAAATACGGAAGAAATTACCATATAAGAAACATACATTACAACTTATGACATATGTTCTATAAATAGGGGATGAGTGTTAATCTTCGAGTACATATACTACAGCGTATTATTTTTAATAAATTAGTCGTTAAGTTATAAATTAACCAGAACTAATCATACAAGGAGTAAGTCACATGTTTTTTTTTATATTGAATTGGAAAACGAGCATACAGTCCAGCGGTGAATGGTCACTGCCACCATGGACATCTGTAAGCAATTTCATACAGAACACGGGTTCTATCCTTAGTCAATCAAAATGCGGTACTCCCGAGGTATGAGTATCCTTGCTATGAAAGTGAGCAGGTAACCACACCGTTCCACCGATACCAGTGCTTCCAGATCGTGATTATAAAATTACAGTAGATTCGTCTGAAATTACAGAATTTTGAACAAAAACACAGTAGATGTCAATTTAACAATATTGAAGGAAATTTTGGTCAACGAAAAAAAATAAAAAAGGTCATCTACTTCCCCTTGATTTTGTGCAATTTGTGATAAAATTCTACTGTATACTGTAACGACCCAATATAGTACACGGTAGAAAACTTGAAAATACAGTAGATCTACTGTAATTACAGTGCATCTGGAAGCACTGACCTATGTTAGAGTAATGTAGAGTTCTGTATATCTTAACTGAATTACTTTATCCGGTTGGATGTTAAATTTAGCGGAATAAAATTTCATACGCGCTTGCATGCATTAGACAGCACGCTTTTTTATCAGTTCGAAGTAACGTCAGATATATTTCATTCATCCAGATGGAACCCCTGTTCTATATAAAGTTTCTGTTGCCGCTATATGAACAAATACTAAAAACTGAATAAAATAAATATTTTAGGGGCCTCCCATACTGGGGGCTCCATTAATGAACAACAGGTAGATGATTGCTTTACAGAATATTTTGTTATATATAGTATAAAAAATAAATAATATAGTATAAAAAAAAAGTTACTAAAACTTTTTTTTTA
>MOOZ01000257.1:809500-821318 GCA_002930495.1 Cecropterus lyciades
CCGAAATAATTTTTCAAATCGGACCAGTAGTTCCTGAGATTAGCGCGTTCAAGCAAACAAACAAACTCTTCAGCTTTATAATATTAATAAAGATGTGTTGCCACACCAGAGGACTAAAAGGGTCGCCCCGTATTGAGGTCAACTGGAGTATAAACACGAGAATACTTATATTGGAACTTACCTGCATATGTCGGTGTTGATAGCGTAAATAGATTTGTCTCGGTCGACAAACGGCGCGAAGATACCCGAGTCTGTCCCGTTGATCATATTACAAATGCCGGGCTTGTCCTCTCCTTCGGGATTTTCCTCGAAGATCCAGTAACTCAAATAAGATGCATTGTTGTATGTGATTAGTTCGCCTAGTTGTAACGGATCCTCCAAGCCTCTGTAAGCTACGTACTCGTAGCTGGGATTATTGTCTTTCTGGAATCAAATTATAGTATTAGGAATTAGTGAGGTTATTTATGAAATATTAGTGAGCCTAGGGTGGAAGCTATGCCGCAAATAAAAAAAGATCTATCCACCCAATCGACCTAAACGTAAAGTTTTGTATTTCAATTTAATTTTAATAAAAAAAAATTAAATGTACTCGTTTGAACGGTTTCGTGATTAGTTTGTACGAAAAGAAAACAAACACCTGATTTATATGATTATGTACTAGCTGTGCCCCGCGATTTACCGGTGTTTAAAAATATGCAAAATGCAATACAAGCTTATATTATAACAAATTTTGGAAGAGTACATAGATAGTACATTTAATGAAATTAAGACTAAATTTCAAGAGTTGACAGATTTGCATAAATGAAAAAAAAACCGCTACATTTTCTAGAAAAAAAAACGTGGACTTATTATATCACATAAATATTTTTAACGCTTTCAATTTTGACACTTAACATTTTTAACGCTTAACGCTGACGCTTGCAGCGTCAAAGCAATTGACGTCTGAATCGAATATTTCGTGTTACAATATATTTTTATTTTTTCGATACCTAATAGATATTTACATCCATAGCATAGGTACGCTCGTATGTTGTCCCTATAGTACCGGAACCAAAATAGGTCTACGATATCCTCTGCTTGTCGTAAGAGGCGAAAGGAGGCTTCCGGGGTAACGGGCGGCAAGAGTACTTCCCGGACTCTTGCCTTTTGAAGGTTACCCTTTCGAGAACAAATAAAAAGGAACGCTACATATGTAATATGCATGTATATTACATGGGTAATATTAATTTATATCTATCACGCTTGCAATTACGGTTGCAGTGCCATATTTATGTGCTTGAATCGTTTTCTGAAATGGTGGGTTACTTGTTGTACTGGTTTATACTTTATTTGGGATAATTGTACTTTATACTTTGTGAGAAAAATAAACGTCGCGAAAATATTTGATTTTGCATAATCTGGGATTAAATAAAGTACTTACGACAGGGTAGAATATTTAGGATTGGCGACCTTGTGTTTTTTTTTTGCTCATTATATAACACAGACACAGGCGTCAAAGTTTATTTAGATCGTAGACCACCACCTCTCTCCATCCTTAAAGTAGTCTCTGGCCAAAAAATTAAGGGTAAAATAATAATATGTGGAAACTACCCACGTTTTATACCCAAAGTACTTTAATTGCTGAGGAAAGGCAGCAACCATATTTACTTGCCAACGATCACTATTTTGACTTAAAATTATATTACTTGTTAAAAAAAACATAATTAAAAAATTTGCTTATAAAGTTTGCTTCGTGATTCCATCCGTTGTCAAACTGCTTAACAAGATGAAATGAAAGAAGCCGCAGCTCCGCCTGCTTCGAACATTTACCACGACAAAGAGTATCCTCTCGTTAATTCAAGTCATAAACTAAATCTAAGCAGTGGTTTTGACTCAAAAGACTAACATGCATACATCGTCACAAACTTGCGCTTTTTCAATTTTAAAATGAAGCAAGGTTAAGTGGGGCATAAAGAAATATCATTTGGAAGCATCACAGGAAAATTAAAAAAATTGAGAAAAAATGCCATAAAAAGTAAAAAAAAAAAAAATTAACTTTATATTTACTTCTATTTTTTTCTAGTTTCTATATTTTGCTCCTAACATAATGGCATGAGATAGGGAGAGGTTATAAAAAAATTACAACTTAGCGAGAATTAGCGTGCCTCCAAAAAAGTAGGGACAAAATCCTGGTATAAAGTACGATAGTAAATTAATAATTCTACAAATTGGTTCCGCTCTAGAGTCGGAGCGGTGACGTGACAGTTAATTACCAGCTAAGTAGTTTGTCGATTTGTCGGCTGATGAAATTGTGGCTTTAGTGCCGTTCGCTAATAATGTTCTTGAAGGGCTTTGAGGCGTGTTTTATAGTCATGTAACAGAAATTGCCTACGTTTGACGACGCTAAGTATAACGTTTACTTAAATTTGAAAATTCCTCTTAATAAAATGTGTTTATTCATGACGCTCTAGCGCTTAGGTGAGAATTAAAGGCTCTCAATATAAAAAGAGGTATCCCAGTTAAAAGTATTAGTTCATTGATTCAAATACAAATAGGTTAAATGTAGATTTTATTTGCAATTAGATCTAATATTTTCTCAACACATATTAATGAATATTACAGATCTGAAATTTGAAGAGACAAGATTGATAAAAGAAATGTATTTATATCAGAATTTCTACTGATTCATCAATTAGTGTCCTAACTAACGTTAGTCCATGCACATAACAATGATTCTGTGTCAAAGACAAGCCACAACAAAGATAAAATAGATATAATATCCACTAAAATAGTTTACAATTCACTATTTTATTTTAAAATCAAACTCCTAAACTCCCTTTCTACAGTGAATAGAATATGAGACCTGAATATGGCTCGCAGTTACAATTTTTGGCTTGTTATTAATTTGCCACTCCAGGTGAAAATGTTGATTAACAAGGGAACTTCTAGCCTTTCATTCAGCGCCACATATGAGTTTTCCAGCGCAATACTAACTGCAACTGTGCAAAATAAATAAAAACCTAGTGGATCCATACCTTCACTGCAAATTATGATGCGCGTTTATACAGGGTGACCAAAAAGTCGTGGATCAAACGCAACTAGGGGTTAGATGGGTTCATCAGCTTCAAAAAACTGTACTACGAGGGGTCCTTAAGCTCAACCCCTGCCGCCTTATAATTTATTTTGAGTTTTTATGAGAAAATTGACCTTTTTTACTAATTCTCATTGAAATTCGAAAAAATCTACATCCTGTATCTTTTTTATAATTTTCAGTAGATTGGTACTGATGAGTCCTTGTGTTAGACATGCTATTAATGGATGTTTATTAGGTGTGTTGAAGATAATATTAAGTTTTACGAAAAAAAATATCTCAAATCATAACTTTGTACTTACTTCGGACCCCACCAAAAAAATACGCTACCGAAAAGTAAGGGATTCTGACAAGGTATTATTACCCTATGGCTCTAATGTCTTTCTAGGACGAAAAACAAAACAACGATTGTTAAATAATTGTTTTAATACAACAAAACATTTTACAATAAATGCTCGAAATTGCTTTGACCATAATACATAAACTGCACCATATAGTTTGAGATTAATATTATCGCGGAATTGATACATTTTAATATGTTACGGGTTCTCACGATATGCGGTTTTTGAATTCGGTTTCGCCGTAATCACGATCCATGTAACTGGGTCGAAATATCATCAAAAACAAATTAAACCATTAATAGCATGTCTAACGCAAGGACTCATTAGTACCAATCTAGTGAAAATAATGAAAAATATACAGGCTGTAGATTTTTTCGGATTTTTAATAAAAATTAGTAAAAAAAAAGTCAACTTTCTCATAAAAACACCTCCCGTTGAACAATTTTTTTGCAGCTGATGCCCCCGTTTACCCCCTGGTTGCGTACCATACACGACTTTTTTGCCACCCTGTATATTCAAGGTGGTAGAACTCTATGTAGTTCAAATACAGAAGCACCCCTGCCACATCTATTTCTGCCTAATAACAGCAATTTTATACGAATCTGTGTCTTCATTTGAAAGGCTGGGAATCATACTTATCTTAGGCGTTCCAACTTAGTCCTCAGGGGCTACATCGCGTTTGTGGCTAATCTCAAATAAGACTAATCTTATCTGGGGTTGATTACAGATGTTCATGGACGGCAGTGGCCACTTACCATCAATAGCCTGCATGCTCGTTTGCTACCCCCATATAATAAAAAAACACAAAAACATATAACCTAATCCATATTCACTGGTGTTTATCTTATTTTGTTTGTTAAACCTAAAATGCTTTATATTTATCGGTTTGAACTGAAAAGAGACTAATAAGTACTAAAATCATAATAATCAATATTTAAATATAAATTAGAACCTTACTTATTTTATAAATGCGAAAGTTTGTTACAATGTACGTGTATTTATTAATATTACGCAAAAACAACACATCAGATTTTGCTGAAAGTTAATAATGTATGATCCAGATTATAACATATAATACTCATTTCTGTGGTGTACATGACCAGTGCGGTCGGAGCTACGGTAATAATCTAGGTATAAATCTAGTAAATTTTAAGCGCTGAACGCGATTACAAACGCAGTCAGGGTATTTATTTACCTGACTACGTCAGAAGGAGGGTGGAGTTTTTCGAGCGTATGTATGTATGTATCTTTGTTTGTATGTCCATTTCTTTGGCATGCGCTACAGCCCAAACCGCTTGATGGATTGTGACATATCATTAGAATCATATCAGTTTGAAGAGTGACATAGGCTATTCATTTTTAACAATGGCGCCTGCAAAAAGGGGGAAAAAGGGGGGAGTGATTACTTTTTTTATTATTATACTTATTTACTTTACTTATATATATATATCGACAAAACCTCCTAGTAAGCGTCAAATTAAATGTATCATCAACAAAAGAATCGTTTTAAGCTTTCGGGTATTTTTTTGTTATAATATTTTAACAATGATATTAGTAAAAACGTTTTTTCTAACTATATTCTAACAACTCTTAGAATTTTTCCCTTTAAATTTAAATAGAATTACTGGTACCTTCATATCCCAAACTACTACCCTATCTACTACAGATGTAAATACACCTAATCTTTAAAATTACATTAGATTAGTTATAGATCGTTAAAAATATTGCGTACCACGTATTCACATGAAAAATTACCCAAAGGCATGGTCGTATTACGTAAATGTATTCACCCAAAAAAAAAAACAGTTCAACAAAGAACCTACTTATTTTTAAAGTCGGTTATTTTTTATCTTTACCAAAATAATATGAATGAAAAGCAAGTCATTCAAATATTGCATTCGATTAAGCCAAAAATATATTTGAGTGGTCTATCTTTAATACCTTATATATATATATAAGACCTACAATTATATAATAAAACCTTCCAGGCTAGTTAACTATGAAAGAGACTTGAAAACGCTGGTTCAAACTCATAATACATGTACTAAAATTAATTTTATTGGAGTAAGGAAACTAGACGATATCTCAAGTAAGCAGCTTACCAAATCACTTGTAGTTCCTCCCAGCGCCATTGAAATATTACTTTGGGATTTAATCCGATTATGCACTCTAACGTTTGTAGCAATCATAAGATCTGGAGGCTAGAGGGCACTCACATGCGCTGGAGGATCCTGGATTTAAGTTTAGGAGAGACCTGATCTTAACGTAAGCTTTCAAGTGTTTGATGTTGCAAACAAAGATTAGTTTATAGTTGGAGGAGCATGGTGTATACTATGCTGTCTTTTAGGTTTGAGGACTTAGATTACATTAGACAAGAATAGGTCCTACTGTGTCTGAAACGTTAGCAACTATATCAAAGGCGTCAAGGAAGCCGCTTAAAGATGTCGGATAGACTTACGGAGCTAAATTCTTGTATATAGATTTGGAAGGGGTGTAAAGGGCTGCAGCACCTCCCTTCACACTGACAACAAGTCACCGTAAACACTTATTAACAAACGATAAAACTTCTACACTTTCCTATCAATTGTAACTTAAGAATAACACATTATTTCAAACAAATTCAATCAGTCTAAACAATTGTAGTTAAACAAACAACACCCGATGGAAGGGACTTAAGTAAGTGGTATTTAAGCTTCTTTACAGCAAACGCTTCGGGAAACAGTGGTTCTCAAAGTGCACGTAACGACGCTTGCTTGGTCACAAAAAGCTCCGTAAAGTTGAGAATGCTCATTATATTATATACACGTACAAAAACGATTAAAGAGCGATTGAATATAGAGCTTTTAATTCTTAAATTCAAATTTATCAAAAACAAGGCAAGAAAAGAGAGATAATAAAACAACGTATTAAGAGAGCGAATAATAAAAGGATACAAAACTGTATTTATCGAAACGAAAGCAGTATCCGGAACTCAACTGCAGGGTCGTTCATTATGGAACTTAAACGATCAAAGTATGCAATTAAAAGTTGGAGATTTTTGTTTTTGCTGAATTTGCACAACATCGCCGCTCTCAATCGTCCGCTTGAATTTGCGAACTATTTTATTTATAATTTTAGAGATAAAAATCTAGTAATTTCTTGGTCAGATTTTATTGATAGCCTCCAGTATCAATTAATTGTTTCTAAGTAGTCGGGTTTCTTGTTTTTATAATATTATATTTAGTTTAATGCTTTTTAGAAGTTTTCCGCAAAATAGTAGCATAAAATTATTATAATATACATATTATTTAACCGAATATTTACTAGGTGACATTTCATACCCATATTTTCGTGATAGTAAAAAAAATATCCTTTCCTCCTCTTTGGAAAGGGAGGTTTCTAATTTATAGGCGTCTTTTTTTAATTATATAGCATATGTATGTAAGCAAACTGAGATGATTCCAAAGATATATTATAAGTTACAATACATACATACGTATGCTCGAAAAACATTACATTTTACGCAGTCGGGTAAAAATAATACGTATTGGCAACCAGTACTAAACGTTAGTACAATATCGCTCACGAATTTCATGTTTCACTCGGTCGTGTTTGTATGACGATTTTCATTGTTTGATCAAGTACAAAGGAATTAATATTGACTACATACATTAATCATCCTTGAATTTTTATTGTCCCACTGCTGGGCACGGGTCCTCTCTTATAAAGAAAAATTTTTAGACCATAATCCACGGCGCCGGCCAAGTGTGAATAGGTAGGTTCACCCTAAAGCAGTGATAACTGTATTCTAACACGCACATGATTTTAGAAAAATAAAGTTTGCATGATAAGAGACAAAAATGGATGGTTTATGTTTTCAAAGCGAAGAGCATCGTGTCGTCGTGAAATCCTAATCTCAGAGTTCTTCATAGTAATATCAAAGGTGAGGGAAGTACAAAGCGTTACTTATAAAATTGAGTTGTGAAACTTGTTCCAAAGATGTCCGAGTACATGTAATATTTTAGAAAATACTCGTATTACGAACTCGTAATACTCGTATACTCGTATAGGAATTACTAACGTTTATAGAACTATTTTAAAAGCTTTTATTTAACTTACAATGTTTGTATGTAAGTATGTTTATGTTAAAACTTCTCATTGTCCGATTAAACTGAAATTTGGAACACACCTTAAGTTCCGATGACAATGCAATGTTGTTAAGCCAAAATGGCCGCCGCAACAAAATGACGGATTACATATTTTTGGACCACCCACCCAACATGGGTATTCAATAAAAAAAACAAGATGGCCGCCAACAAAAACATTGAAGATTACATATTTTTCTGCAACCTACCAAATAAGGGGCTAAACTTGTAAAATATAATAAACCATGAAAAACAAAAATTATATCCAAGATGGCCGCCATAAAAAAATGGAAAATTACATATTTTTCGTACAACCGTACATCCAATATAGGTATAAAATGAAGGGGCTCAACTTATAGAATGCAAATTCACCATGAAGAAATCCTAATCTAAGATGACCGTCTTTAAAACAGTCGAAGGTAACATATATCTATTATGTTTGTACAACCCATCCATTATGAGTATACAATTTTATCATATAAAAGCTTTTTATATTAATTTATCAAGGCTTTTAGTAGGTCCATATTGTTTTATATTTCACTCAAACAAAGATTAATACGATAAAAATTATATAAGCGTATGATATGTTACAAAGTATTAGATACTGTAATGTTCAAAACACGTTCACGCGTGAATAATTTTGTCAGACGCTCCACGCACAAGATCAAGAATAGATATATATATATTCATCGATTCAGGGGTCGCTAACTTGTACCCGAGATCTACTGATCGACTGTTCGATTTACCAATGGCTTAATCAATATTGTACGGTTTTTAGAACTGTCTTATATTGAAGAGCGCTTTTGGAAAATTAGAATCAGGCTTATTTAATCCTATTTTTCTATTCTATTAAGAAAAATCGATATTATATTGGACAAATAAAGTATTTTTCTGTTATGATCCATAAATCATGTTCATAACAAATTTACTATTATTATCAAACCCAGATGTAAGTCATTCAAAACGTAATCAGGAATAAGTCAAACAGAAACAGTGTGTATATAAACTTCTTCATAAGATAGTTTCTCCATTATTTTTCTTTGCCTTGCCACGATCCAAGGGACTAATAGTCACGATCGACTAGTCAGTAGTCAACCCCTGACCTATACTAATGTCATAAAACTGAAGAGTTTGTTCCATCTCGCTCATCCCCGGGAGCACAAATCGACCAGTTATTTATTTATTAGGGGCACGTAAGAATGAGTAATCAAAAAACTGATATTTATGAAAATAGTTAATTCAAGTGAGAAAAGTGGGTAGTATGGGTAGTGGAAGAATGGGAAAAATAGGTGCAAATGTCTATCAATTGGCACTTGGCCAGCATGGTGGGCTACGGTCTAAAACTCTCTCAAGCTGAGAAGACCTGAGCCCAGCATTGGGACAATAATGGGTAGACTGTAAGGTGAAAATGTACAGCATATAGAACCCGGAACATGATAGAGTAGTATGTAACAAAAGGTTAAAAAAAGTTGATCTGTTTTACAGTTCAATGAACAGATGCTATGTTGATATATATTGAAATACCAGGACGTATTTAAACTGAATCTAATTAAATGCTCACGAAACTACATGATCCAAATGCCTTCGCTAGTAAACGTAGATTTTTAAAAGGTTGGTGTTCTGAAGTATTTTATATGCAAAATTAAATTGCATCATCCGCAGACACGGATTTTCCGCACATTTTCACGCATATTTCTCTGAAATCTGAATTTTCAACAGCGCTTTCCTCGCGTTATAATTTTCCACTTTACTCTACACATACTTACATGTATACAGAATGTTTTTAGATGAAGCAATTTTATTACGATAAATGAAATAAGCTTTGATTTGTTAGTGATATGTATTCTTCTAAAAATATTCTTTATCCCCATTTTTTACCGATTTCCAAAAAGGAGGAGGTTCTCAATTCGTTTGTTTTTTTTTAACTTGCAATGTAGTGCAAATAAGGTTCCCCAATACTAATATATAAACATTAAATAAATACATATATATATATATAAACATGTGACCGACAAAATATTTTCTAATACAATATTTTGACTGGTACGACCCGTGTCGTATAATGTATATAAATACGTACACATTGTACAAAATTTGTCTGACACGACACACGGCAAGTATCTGCCAGGTTCGATGACTGATGTGATATTAAACGGGGCTTTATAGTTCATTCAGTTTACAGACATCGAACGTGCCGTGGCAGACAAATTATTTTTTTATACCTATATTTTTTTTATAATATGGAAGAAGCAATTGAACATGCAGTCCACTTGGTGGTAAGTGGCCACTGCCGCCATGGACATCTGTAATCAACCTCACATAAGATCAGAGTCTTTCCTGAGGTGCTGCCACTAAGGACTAAGTTGGAACGCCTCGGATAAATATGTTTTCCTTAGCTCACCCTTCAGGCCAGAACACAGCAGCGTACAACACTGTTATTTTAGGCTTGGTTAGGTGTGGCCAGGAGTACTTCCGGAGTCGAACCATAAAGGCGTTCTACCATCTACAAGAATATTTTTATAAGAAAACAGTACATAAAAATAAAATATAAGAAATAAAAAATATAATTGTACGTACCTATACAGAACTTAAAATTGAACTTAATTTTCTCGAATTTTATACATCACTTATAATTTTTCCTGAGATACAATAATCATCATTGTACAAATATGTATAGATAAAATCAAAACGTATGTCATTTTACGTAACTAAACGTACCTACGTAGTACGTATTATACCCAAAATCATCTATCCATGTTGTCCTCGTTATCGAAGTTCGTTCGTTGTTATCGAAGTGCTATCTTACATGCGAGCGAGCGTTTGTCTGAGAGTGTAGGTTACCTATGTGCAACCTTTGATATGGACTAGAGATAATACCGTGCAAGAAATGAGGAGCTCTACCGATACGTGTGTAAAGTCTTAAAACAGAACTTTCCGAACAGAATATAGTGCCTTCACTAAATAATCTCTTCTTAAGCAACTAGTTATAATTGATCCAATATAAATGGTATTCTGAACTATAGATCAGTCATAGCTCGGTAGATTGAAAAGCCTCTCGATCAAAGTCCAGGGTTCGAATTTTCAGGCACGCACTTCATTTTTAAGCTTATACGTAGATATTTTTTTTTTATCTCATCTCTTTATTTTTTATAATTAAAATTATTTAATTATTTGTATAATTAAAATGCTCTCGAAGGAGTGTCAGACCTACAATGCACACATGGCCAGCGTGACCCAAACACTTCTCATTCTGAGAGGTGCCCCGTTCCAGACTGTTGGACAGATGGATTGTTGATAATAATTTAAACCTCACCTAGTAAAGTTAATGTTACAATGCTTGTATGACCTATTGCAATAATATATATTTCAATGGTTAATTAATTGTCAAAGTGTAGCATGTCTACCCAAACAAGCCTCATGTTTAGTCAAATGTAAGACAACTTTAATTGCTATAAATATATATATATATATATATATATTACACAAACAAAATAGACAAAACCGCTGAGTTTCTTCTTCTTTCTTGAACTTCTTGCCGGAACTTCTCAGTTGAGTTCATATTACGATCCGGTGGTAGTGTAAGTAAAAAATAGCCGTCACGGGACGCCTGGCAGATGTGAAATCGTGTTCGTGCAAAATTGCGACAGGAACTAAATATATAGCATAATGAAAATAACGTTATCTACGTAGGAACTAAGTCGAACTAACACTGCAGCCCGCTTAGTTCCGACAATGTGGCAATAATCAATAATGCAAGCATCGCCACGCCTCAAATCTGGTTTA
Source organism: Cecropterus lyciades (assembly GCA_002930495.1). Taxonomy (NCBI): domain Eukaryota; kingdom Metazoa; phylum Arthropoda; class Insecta; order Lepidoptera; family Hesperiidae; genus Cecropterus; species Cecropterus lyciades. The sequence continues at coordinate 820,819 of MOOZ01000257.1, forward strand.
CTGGCCTATAGATATTTCACATCAAAAATATTATAATTGACAATTTGTAAGTGCCCCCGTAGGCCTATACAAAATAAAGACATTTCATTTCATTTCATTATGACGTTTTGAAAACCCAAGGCCTCACCACCATAACTGAAGGAACTCTAAAATTTTTGTATGTGCGTAGAGAGGTATAACGGTAAAAAGAGACGATCATGATCATAACTTCAAATATAAATAATTTTACATATCTACTCTTAACATCAATTATCGTAGTCTTAACATTTAAATACGACTTATTAAATTCAGTTGTTATAATAACACTAGTTACGGAGTTACACGTAAAATATCTTGCCTGTATTGATTTTCTCAGCCGGGATGCCCATAAGTTACAACAGATAACTTGAGAGATTCCTCAACCAATATAGGTACGCTAACGCTACGAAGTCTATCGAACAAAGTCTATCGAAGTATGTCGAAAGTAGATGTTATGACAGAAATGAAGTTAACTATCTGCA
>MOOZ01000257.1:821327-838314 GCA_002930495.1 Cecropterus lyciades
TTATTAGTTATTAGCTTAGTTGTTTATTAATGTTGCGCAAACTTACGTATCCGAGGAATGAGAAAATTAATGATCCGTCGTCTTGTTGCACTAGATTCTGCACGTCCTCGGCGAGACCTCGTATTTGAATGCACGCCGCCTCCCCGAATATGCCGGGGTTCTGACAGATGGGGATGCCGTCGAATAATAGGTCCCTGACACGCGCGTGAATGACTGGACTGTTGTTTTGACCAAAAACCCCACCGAGTGCGGTGGAGAGGAGAACCATCAGCAGAGGAAACAGCGATTGTGCCATTTGAAGCACCGACTGAAAGAAAACATAAAATTACGTTTAACACAAAATACAAGTGAGCATGTTTTATGGGTATTAAAACAAAAAAGGACCTAACCCTTTGTTCAAATTTTATAAAAGAATATTTATATATCGATTTCGCAGGCGTTTAAACATACTATTTAATTCTTTAAATTAAATAAATTGTTTTAAAAACATAAAACCGACTGCTTACGATAAAAAGAGAAAAATAAGTACTTCAGTCATGATATACTGAAGTAGAAATTATATAATTATAATATTTATGTTGTTGCATGCGATAACAAATCATAACTAGGTAGATTTTAATGTTTGTTTGACCCCGCTTGCAGCACCACGCTCAAAAAACATTACCCTCCTTCTCAGTCAGGTACAAGTGCGGGTCGGAAAGTTTATTTCTTTTAAAATTAAATATAACATATTTAAGAATATTTTAGTGTATAGATTTACTTGGTCTTGTGCATTATAAGGTTTTATTACATGCAGGCAGCAAAGGAAACAAAATAAAACGAAATGCCGATGGCAGTGTTCGAAGTTCGACCGTAATAAAAGAAAAAAAAGCCTTAATTTGATTATCACGAAATTGTACATAGAATATAAGTATTTTATTTTAGATACTTAATTAGAAAACAAATATTTTATATGAGTTTTAACCTGTGCATTTATTTATAGGCCTTTGATTACTACGGTGCCCAAACTTCTAGCCTAGATTAAGGAGACTAAATAAGCCTGATCAATTCAGTCTTCTACTTTAATTTGCTTTGCATCGCAACAGAAACATACTTGCTGGATTATATTCGCATTATTCGCAAGTTCCAATAAATAAGTGGGCAGACTTTAAAAAATACACAATTATACACAATATTTTATCTACATACTCGTAGTAAACAAATCTGATTCGAGGTGTACAATTACAAGCCGACCAAGCCAACTAGACGAATGTCAAACGTGACGTCACACTCGACAAGTGCTGATGACAAAAAAATTGCAATAATGTTTCATTTGTAAAATGTTGACTTATATCAATGAAATGTAAATTTTAATAAATTTCTTTGTTAATAATTTATACTCAAAAAACGCATTTTTACTTATTTTGGTTATCATTGTAACAAAAACTAATGAGTACAAAAAAAATATCTTTGCTTATTTATTTTATCACAAAATGTGAAATGCGTTGTGTTAAGAATTATGATTCATTTTTATCCGACGTACAAATGCGTTGCCATCTGAGGACTAAAATGCCTCAGATGTTGTCCAAACAACAGAACTGCTTTACGCCAGAAACTAGTGTGACGGGTGTGTACCTACCCTGTCAAACCTCACTTTCTACCACTTTGAAAATGCACTTGTATTTCCGTTATACATTACCATACAATATTCTAATATTATATTTTACAGATACGCTGTTAATATTTCGCAATGCTTACGCCAGCCGATAAAGTTCTCGTTAAGTTTGTGCCGCCGGGTCTCGGACGCTGAGGCTATCTCCCCCGCCACCTTCAAGAAACACCCACAATAACGGAATTTCTAAGCACCTCACGACCCTACACTATGTGTTACAGAATATAAATCTCATGTAAATTGTATAGAAAAGTAGAAAATTGTGATAAAAGTATTTGTATACTATGATGATACTTTCTTCACATAGCTTGAAAATAGGATCATTCGTGTCGTGGATGATATGAACACTAGACTATGAAAGAACCATAAATTCATGTGAAGAGTTTGGTTGATTGAACGCGCTAATCTCAGAACAGAAACTGGTTCGAATTGAAAAATGTAATTGTGTTGAGTAGTCCATTTATTGAGGAAGGCTATATAACATGACGCTATATTTGTTTGTTTATTTTTTCATGTATAATCTTCCGAGGAGCCCAAACCAAGGATTGGTCAAGATCCAACATCTTCCCGCGGTAAAGTGCGTAAATAAAATATAAAATGCGTTGTAATGGAATTAGGGAAATATGCACAAATTTAAAGCTATATAGCATTTTTCTCACAGAAAACCGGGAATCTACACGAAAAATGTATGAAAGGTAAATTGTCAGTCTTTTCATGGCCTACAACTTAATTATAAATATCTTGTATTTGTGTGAAATATATATTTAGGTATTTACCTAATAGTAAAAAATTTGGCCTTGCAAATGATATATGCGGGAATTTTGAGTATAATATTTTTGTTATCAGCGCAGTACTAATCTATACTTATATTATCTATATATAACAAAATTCAGATCAATACAGTACAGTACATGCAGATCAATTCAGTACAGTAGATGGCAGACATAATAGCTGTTTTGATTGAAATTAAAGTTAAGAAATACCACATATCGCTGTTTTGAATGAATAGCAGAACAATTAAAAAGTCATCAATTTTGAGTAAAAGATATATTTTTATCCAAAAAGGTCTTATTTTGATACATCTAAAACTTGAAGTTGTTTTTTTATTATTTTAACTTCATTCGTGAAAAAGGCCAAAACACAGCATTGTTTAATACTTGTAAATTGTAATATTGCGATTTTGAGTTGTATTATTGTTCAATACAAACAGCGATATGTATGTAGATTGTAGTTATATCTATTGTAAATATATCACACTTCACATATACATAATGTACAAAATTATAAAAACATTCTTGATCGTCCCCCCTCCGTACATTCTTGATCTGCCTCCCCCCAACATTCTTGACCTGCCCTTTCCTATAGGGAATTCTGGTTACGCCATTGAATGTACATGCAACAATAAAGCTTTAGACTGACAAAATAACTGCGTTAAATATATATTTTTAAAGTAAATAACTAAAAATTATGCAATACTTTTTATAACTTATCTAATTTTAGTGATTGCGAATGCCAAGTACTTCTCTGATAAGTAGATAAGCTAAATCGAATATCTTATCCTCGTTTGGGTAAAAACCTTATAACAATTAACTATGATTAGTAATCCCTGTAGATATTAGGCAAGTAGCATTCGTGTATGCAATACTTTAGCAATACTAAAATAGGACGTTAGGAAGAATTGTGAAAATACATAAAAATGATTATTGGTATTGGAGCAATGTGGAGGTGTATTCGCAGTCGTGAAAGCCTATTACTTACAATGGGCATAACATTTTATATACAAACTTAAAAACTATATTAATACGCAGTGGGTCGCCGTATCGTGCGTATCTAATGTACCCTCCACGTATCGCGATGATGATATGTTTTTTCGCGATACATGCAGTGGAACGCAGTTAAGAATCGTTGTAGTGAGAAGGTGACTTTCCCACATACAATGTATGGATCTAGTATATTATTAATGGAAAATGTATCGATATAACAACTTTGCACTAGCATCCTACTTAAAATATATATACCCAAACAATATACACTCAAAGAAACTTATTAAAAAAAACATCTTAACGTATCGATCGAAAACAGGACCGAATGTAAATCTTTACTCTTTATATATACAATATTCAGTTAGTAAATTAGAAGTCAAAACATAGGATCGCCCACAGTACCACGAGAGACGAGTCTCAAAGTTCGTCGTGTATTCAAATACGAAGTTACAAAGTGATAAGCATCTTTTGAAGCTACATTTAACAACCAGTAACTTTTGTGGTGACAGTCTAGACCACTGCTTTTTAATCCTTAGTAAAAATATATTGTGACCCCTTGAAAATTTGAATATTATTCGCGACCCTTTCCATTTTTCATTCCCATTCATAGTTTGTAACTTAAATTTTATTTTGTGTCATAAATAAGCAATATAGGACGGAACACAAATCAGTACGTAACATAGAGTTCGTGAAACGACTTTCAAACTTTTCTGAAGGAAAACAATATATGTTTTAATCAGGCTTCGCGACCCCCTTATAGCGGCTTAGCGTCCCCTTAACGGGTCACGATCTACGTATTGAAGAACACTGCTCAAGACCTAGTCTACCAACCCCACTTAGACTAGACCAACGTACGCTCTATGACCAGGTTGTGGTTGCCACGATGTGGTTTCGGCTAGATGTGGTAAGGTACACAGGGTACATCTACAACGTTCTAGTGAAACTTAGTCCTAGGGTCCCTACGTGGCCAGTCTCAGGTAAGACTAATCTTGTCAGGGTTTGACTACAGATGTCGTTGGGCGGCAGTGGCCACTAACGGTCAGGTGTTTTACATGCTCTGTTACAACTTGTACATCATATGTTTAATACCTTTCTCTTAGTTATTAGAAGATTAAGTTGGGCTTCAAATCTGAACATATCAGGGCTTAATACTACTGTTATTTTTCAGAAACGGACGTAACTATAGGTACCATTGCCACGTCCGTTCAGCCAAAATATGAGATTTCTACCACCTACATTTCTTACTGTATCTTATTTTGCTGAGAGATATAAATAATATTTTATTTGTATTTCTTGTTGATTTTGAAATAACCACAAGAGTTTTAAATAAGAGACAGTTTAATAAGAAAGTTGTCTAGAAAATTTGAAGTCTATTACAACTTGTCTCGGAAAACTGAACCATGCTTTATACAATATCTTATAGGAAAAATTAACTTTTCTTTTCCAGTTTGACTCAGTATCTACTTTGCCTAAGTAAGTTTCTAAAGTATTTTTGACATAGTTGATCTGAGGGATGACAGATGCTTTATAAACTTTGTTACTAGGTAAACCATTAAAATAAGTAAATATTTCTCAAGCATTCCGTCAGTGTCGTGCTATACTGTAATTACAGTAGATCTACTGTATTTTTATTTTTTAAATGTTATGGTAAAAATTCAGTGCTGGAATCTACTGTATTTTGCAACAACGTTCTTTTAAATAAATACCGTGCGTAAAATTAATATTAAGCAAATTAAAGCAGAATTTTATTACTTAACTTCATAATAAGAGAACATAAATTTATTAAAAGTTTGAAGAGTTTGTGTTGATATGAACAAAAAGCACATGCTGACGATGGCGACCTTTTTTTGGTCGTAAACTTGCAGAGACACAGTCGTGAAAGTTGTCAAAGTGGATGTTTTTTTTTGTCGTCGACGTGTCTTTCTCTTGCTCCATCCTAAAAGTCATAATCAAATAGACCCCGCACGTCAATTTTTATACAAGTCAAATACGTAAAAAAATTTACTGTAATTTCTATGTACCTAAAAAAATAATTGACTGTAATTTTATACAAAAGACCGTATTTTTAAGTAGGAAACATTGTAATTTTATAATCAATATCTGTAAGCACTAGTGTCGTATCTCAATCATGACCACGAATGTCATTTAATTTCCTAAGAAAATTCCAGACCTATTATTGCATCGGAAGAGGAAATTAAACTGCGTAACTGACGTTAATAGACATTATGTAATACCAGCTCTTGCCCGTGACTTCGTACGCGCAGAGTATAATCTGACTAATATTATAAATGAGAAAGTTTATAAGCATGTATGTATGTTTGTGACTTTGTCACGGAAAAACTACTAGTCAGGTTTTCCTAAAATTGGGTGGCTTGATAGTTTATGACCAGAATTAACAATTAGAATAATCATTATGGTGGTAAGCGTGACCGAAGCGGGAGATGCCACGGGAATAATATAGTACAAAATAATACAAAAATTTAATTATTAACCTTCTTTTTGATACCTACATATCAAAATAAAATCCTTTCTAGGTAATAAAATAAATCTATTTTAATAAATTTATAGGCATAAAGTGTTTTTCAAAACTAAGTATCCATCTCTACTTCTATACAATATTACTATATTTTAATTTTTTTATAGTTCGGAAGTAGGTATATAGTATAGGTATGTTACCGTGATAATGTCGTAATATTTTGGGTGGTATTTCTGTTACAAGCTTTTATATGATAAAAATTGTATAATTCAAGAAAATGATGAGTTTAACTAATACAAAGTTTATTTTTTTTTCTTTTCAATACATTGAAACAAAAGCTTGTTTTTTTATCTTTTAAAATTTATTTATTTTCTTATTGTTAGTTGTCCGTGGAAACCCTATCATTTGATATTTATACTGGGATGGTTGAACAAAAATATGTAATCCGCTATTTTATGATGGCGGCAAGCTTGGATTTGATTTTTTTCATGATGTGTTGTATTCTATAAGTTGAGCCCCTTCAAATGATATTCATATTAAGTAGGTTGCAGTAAAATATGGAATGGCACATTTTTTACTGGCGGCTATCTTGAATTTGTTTTTTTTTTTCATGTTATATATGCAAATAAAGTTCTTTCTTTTGATATGCATATTGGGTGTGTTGTAAAAAAAATATGTACTCCTCCATTTTGTTGCGGCAGCCATTTTGGATTAACTACAATATTGATTATATATAATTGCATTGTCATCAGAACCACAGGTGACACTGAGAAGTGGATTAAATTGAGCTTGCAAGATTTGACCTTAACATACTTACAAACAATCATTGCAAGTTAAATAAAAGCTTTTAATTATTATGGACAGCCGGGAGGAAGGAATCCACTAAGCTGTTATTCGTGAATATAATTTTTCTGTTCTTAATTTTGATTATTAGTAATTATTTGACTTTTTATAAGAACTGTACTATGTAAAGTTTACCTCCGCCTCCGTTAACATCCGCATCCGCGTAGGTGAACCTCTTAAATTCCGCATCCGCGTCCGTTAAGGGGGCCTCCTGGTGTATAATTAACTTGTTTAAAATATTATATTTCCGGTTTGACGGTACACAAAGACTGCAGTTACGTGTAATAGTTTACCTATTCATATCATTTTCGTATGCTCCACTTACCATAATTTCATCAATTACTTTCTCTTCTACGAGGAAATTTTGGACCCCCTACGTAATATGTGCAGTGTTCGTAGAGCTAGTTTATAATCATATTTCCTGTTACGTATTCAATTACGAGGCAATAAAGTGCATTCTACATAAATTGACAATATAGACTCCGGTAATGTGGTTTGTGAGGCAAAAATTACAACCTTTGCATAGTGCACTTCGTGTTTTTATTAAGGTTACATTTAAGCTGTTTTACAAACTTATTTAAATCTAGCTAGGTTTTTTAAGGTACCGTACTAAAAGGAATTCGACATAGAAAGAAAACGTCTACGCCATTTAGTTTTCTGTCGTGCAAATGATTGCTTATTTTATTCTGCAATACGTAGGCGATGAAACATTGAGAAAAATTAACAAAATTTCAATAACAATAACAACTAAATTTTAATAAATTGAGTTAAATAATAGGTCTTTGCTTGGAGACCGTCTACTGTGTGGTATGAAGTCGCGCGTTGTCGTGCAGGAGCAGTGGAGCCGAATGATTGACCAAATCTGGTTGGAGACAAAGCTGGCTGGTTGGAGAGACGTGCGAGCTTCTCCATCATTGTGTTCAGTTCTTCACAGTACACATCTGCAGTAATGCTCATCCCGTTTAGTAAGAAGCTGTGATGCACAAATACACCCGCGTTAGACCACCAAACAGTGACCATCACATTTCTAGGGGTAAGTTTTCGTTTAGGGCATTGTTTGGGTGCTGAACCAGAGTCCAACCAACTTGCTGAGCGCTTACGATTGTCGAACAGGATCCATTTCTTGTCACAAGTAACAATACGGTTCAGAATTCCTTCATTTGTATGCCTGTTGAGCAGTGGAAGGCACGTCACGACGCATACTTTGCACTGGCGATCATTGAGTTCGTGGGGTACCCATTTGTCAAGCTTTTTACCTTGCCAATTTGACGCAAATGGACTAATATTGTTTCGATGCTAACGTCTGAAGCTGCTGCTAATTCAGCCGTAGATTGAGTATCATCAGCTTCCACAATCGCCTTTAATTCGTCATTGACGACCAAAATTTTCGGACGACCACGGGGTTCATTTTTCAGGTCAAAATTTCCAGAACGTAAGCGGGCAAACCAATAACGGGTGGTGCGTTCGTCTGTAGTGATCGCTCCGTAAATGTCGTTGATGTTGCGTGCCGCTTGTGTCGCTTAGTTGCCACGACGGTACTCATACCCCATAATTACACGAAATTTTAACGTATCCACACTAACTATTAAGCAAATTTTAAAAAATTCATGTTTTTAAAATAAAATAAAATTACAATTATCAGCCAAAAAAAAATTTTTTTTGATTTGAAATGGCCAGTACGACAGAACGGCAATTTCATAGGTAAAGACCTCATACTTAAAACTGCTCATAATAATGTAGTGTACCGTCTAGCGAACTAAAAAGTGACGATTTCGCACTAAAAATAGACAAACATAAATGTTACGTCCCTTTAATGATTGCGCTTTAAAAAAAAACTCCCCAAATTTATTTTCACAACATGCTAATTTTGCATTAAGTCCCATTTACTCTCGCTGCGCGATATGTTATTGCTGATAGCCTAACGAATTATAAGGAACTAAAGAAAATCTGCATAAAATAAGACACCGCCAGAAACGTATAATATTGTATGTAACATTACTAGAAATAGACCTTTTCAGATTCAATTTGTACCGTAAATAAAGATAAATTACTTCCCTTTATCTTTGCGTAAATGTTAAGTTCACTTCGGTTCAGTTCAAAATTTAGCGATACAAACGGACAGATCAAACCATTGAAATTTAGTTAATATTTATTTTGTGCCCAGATATATTTAAATACCAATAGAACTTCCAACATTTTTTATTACAGACAAACAGTTCAATTTTTTTTTTGTATAGATGAGATCATTTAAGTATAGGCTAGAGTCTATTATAGTCCTAATGGTACAGCCTCATCTCGGTATCAAAAGAAATCTCTATATAATGCGGCCATCCTTTCCCACGCAGGCTCTGGTTAATGGTATATTTAATTAAAAATAATTCAATATGCCAAGTGTGTCATATATGTGTACGTTATAGAAATTAACATTGAAATATCGACTTAAAAAAGCGACCGCTGTAACCCGCACCTATGTCAATTTTATTTTGCAGATTACAAATCAGAATGCGTCTAGTGGTTGGACTCCTGTGGCTCTGCGATCAATAGAAAATTTAGTATAGTATTGAAATCAACTTATATATTTGAGGGGTTAATCATCTCTATTGTCAAGAGTTTTTCAGGTCCTGTGGATAATTTTTTGCCAAAGCGGCTAATCGATCAGGCCCTGGGTTGGGACTGTCTTCAAGTGGAACTCTAATTCTATCTGAAGTTGAGTCAAGGCCTACATGCTCGTCCGCTACTTCCTTGATATAGAAAATAAACAATGAAGATGTATCTTAGTTTTAGAAGAATATTCATTTATGAATCTTATCTTAAAATAACCAATTTTCATAAAATTGCTAATTACTGACAACTGTCTGATATTTGGGAAATTTCATAGATGTCGTCGTCAACCCATTATTGTCCCACTGCTGGGCATGTGTCTTCTCTTAAAATGAGGGAATTTAGGCCATAGTCCACCACGCTGGTCAAGTGCGAATTGGTAGACTTCACACACCTTTGAGCTCTTTTTTTAAGAAATTAGGTGTGCAGGTTTCCTCACGATGTTTTCCTTCGCCGTTAAGCAGTGATAATTAATTTGTAATACGCACATTTTAGAAAAATGTGCGGTGGTGCTTGGGATTCGAACCTCGGACTCTCGATTGAGAGGCCGAATATTTCAAATACGTAATTAGGAATAATTCCATTCCGTTTGAAATGGCGTAAATTAAGATAGTTTATTCTGAAATAGATGTTTCTGTGCGTGATTAACAGTATTGGTACTGGTATTTCAAAAATGCAATAACCTGAAATTCGAGCAACAAGAATTGATTACTTCTTTCCTTTGGGAAATTAGTTAAAGATTGAATAAATTAATAATAACAATTAAAATGCCTTTTTGATTTATTCTTAGGCGTTATCCATAAATTACGTCACACGATAAGGGGGAGGGAGGGGGTTAATGAAGTGTTACATAGAGTGACAAAGGGTGGGGTGGGGTCCCAAATTATGTGACGTCACATTTCAAATATAATTATGTAGTATTAAAATCTCATTTATAATTTGAGAAATGATGTTTTAATTTAATGATTTCTATGCGTGAAATTGCAAAATGTGACATCACATTGGGGAGAGATTACTATGCATCACTTTGTAGTTAGTGATTAGTGTGAAAAGCCTTAATTTCTCCACAAAATAATATTTTTCTAATAATTTTTATGTTATTGTAATGCATGTTAAAGTCGTAACAATATCTGCTAATGACCACAATTGTTTATAAAAATGGCAAACCTAATTACACAAGAAATAATTGTAACAATCAACGTCACGTGAGGAATAAACCGTGTGCCGGTGGCTATTAAAAACAACCTAATTATCTAGATCACAATGGTCCTACGTAATTAATCTACGATAATTATTAGTGTAAACAGTTTGCTTTCAATGTAACAAATAGATAACGTTTACCAAAGCTATTGTTTTGAAATCAATTGAAATACCCCACAGAAAACTACAGAACAGGGATGTTGCGGATGCCGATTTTTTCACATTTGCGGATGTGAATGCGGATGCGGATTTTTTAAGGCTCACATCCGCGGATGCGGATGCGAATATTCGCAACATCTCTGATTTATTTACAAGAAACAAATAACGCACCACAAAAAACGCGTCGTATCTTGTCACATTTTTTTTCGCTCCCATTCGTTATTGTTACGTGTGAACCCGCCCAATTTCTATCTTGTCTCAATTTGCATGAACATCCGCATTGATGCGGATGCGGATGCAAATATCAAAATCTATTCGGAAGCTCCGCATTTTCGGATGCGGATGCGAATATTCGCAACATCTCTGCAACAGAATAAGTTGTTTGTCTGTCTGTTTGCTATGTTTTCACGGCCAAACCGGTCTATGCCCTTAGTACGAGTTTACTACGTTTCCCCAAAACAATCATTGTTTTTGTTTCATTTATCATTGAAAATTACATCGATATGTATCGATAACAAACGTAAAACGTAAACGTGTAATTTATATTGTTATCTATAGGCTAGCGATATAAATTCGTTCTAGGGACATAGATATGGCTCGGAGAACACTCACATCTATACATATAGAACAAATCTATCTGAAATTGAACACATACGCTGTGTCAATCAATGTCAGACAATCACGACTGGCTACTGCTAAATAAGCAGGAACTTTATATTAGTAAGGCACATTCTTCTAATCTCCATAAAGCCGTCGTTGGTATAGTCGCCGTAGAACCACGAAATTTATACCTATTTTCTAATGATATTTACCCGGACCAAGTCACGAGTCGTATAAGTAATAGTGTGTAATGAAATTGAACCAGGCAGCATACATAACTTGGTTGCATAAAAACTGCACTAAAGAATTCTGGCAAACTATTTTTCGTTTTTTTTGGATTAAACATGCAAAAGCCACAATTTTTAACTAAATTTTTTATTGATTTAACTTATATGTATCGCTATAGGTACACACACTTTTATACAATAGAAAATGACAACAGAGAGACTTGCATGGAGGAAGCATAACTCTTCTTCGTATTCATAACAAAAAGCTAAGTTCAATATCTATTATTTGTAACTGTCAAGCAAGCAGGCTTGATGGCAGTAATATTCGGAATTGAAATGTTCAAACTACCGATTAAGCTCGGTGTATGATATGTGCAAACTTGCATTTATTTGCTCTAACATACCTATCCAAAAGTAGCATGTATTGCGAGGGTTTATTTTTAATTGGGTCAATGGAAGCCGAGGGGGATGCAACGCTGGGACATCCGGATAATTCTCGGAACGCTGCCACCTCGTGCCCGGTTGCCAGGCTAATATTACTAAGGAACTAAATAAGTAACTTTGCACCGAGGGGACTCTTTCTGAAACTTTGTTATTAACACTTTGATGTGTAGTAAATACTGTGTTTCCATGAATGTAATGACCATTGCCAACACGTACTAGAGTACACAGGTCTGTGCTTTAAGTGTCAATTTAAAATAATAGAAGTGACACATCCCTCATTCGGATTAATTACTGCACTATAAATATGTTTAAACCAGCCCTATTTTACATTTTTATTCGCAAATCATCATCTCATTTTCGTTTCACAGCACGTGTCTTTGTTTGCGATTAAACACATTCGACCTATCTGGATATTAATACGAAATAAATAGTAATGGGAGAGCCTAATAATTACATGAGGTAACCATGTAATTCCACCTTGGTGAGATGGTGTGAGATTTGACTCAGCCAACTAATCGCGCATGAGATTGGAAGAGGAAAAGAATCATGTTGTACTTAATTACACAAAGATAGTTGTTATTAATTGCAAAGAAATATATTTGATATTAACCTAAGACCCCACTTAAGATCAGTCAAGTTAGATTTGATGAGATTCGAGCCGACTCTAAATATCTCAAATAATTAATGGAAACCCCTATATGGATTACCACTGCAAGTGGCGTAAACTCGAAATCGTATAACCGGTATATTCATTTAAATTATAAATATTGGTGTATAATGAAAAGATAATAAGCAATGCCACGTTTAAATCAACAAAGATAATGACTTAGGTATTAAATAAGAATATGTTGAAATGCTATAAGCATGTGCTAGGTGGTAGAACCACCTAGAAGAAGAGGAACACCTATTTCAAACGCAAAGCAGTTGTTACGTTTCGATGGCCTTAGTCCTTGGGAGTAATAACGCATCTGAGATTGACTTCAGATGAAGTTTCTTAGAGATATACATGTCACCACTTACCGTCAGGTGGACGGTACTTCAATCCTTCGAAAACATATTAGATCTTGTTAGTATTCTTATAAGTATATAGACCTTGTTGACGACTACCACCAAGTGGTACCATTAATTATTTATGCAACCGAAGTTTCTCATTTTCAATCAAAAAACTTAGAACCGTGCAATTTATTCCTCGTATATAAATCTGTATAAAATCACGCAATGTAGTCATTCTTCAAAAAAATTTAAACGTTCGCTGCCATGCTACTTAGGACATTCGCATTGCTTCTTGCAAATACAATTATTTTGATAAATACATTTAAGTTATGAAATCGCAATTAACCAGCGCACAGCAACATTATAAACTTACATTATTAATAGACTATATCTATATTTGACTTTTATAACAATACTTATAACGTAAACGGCAGTTGATTTTGAATCATACCGGTCCGACGCCCTGAGTTCCAGGTTCGGTCCTTGCCAAAATAAATATTTCATATTCTGGGTCTTACTGTTTGCGTTATCGTTTGTTATATATGTTTCATGACGCCACGCATTCTAATTTGAGGTATATCTTTTTTATTTATATGGTATGATCACCCATGATAGACTAGTGATCACCTAAGTGATAAAAAAATCGGCCAAGTGCGAATCAGACTGCGCAGGCGGATGGCTCCGTAGTGAATAGAAAATATAGCTCTGTTGTAAAAATAATAAATAAGGTGGGGGAGGATACATTTTATCGCTTTGAAAGGACTTATCTCTCAAATCAATCAATCGACTTTGAAAAAAAATGTTTTTAGAAACTTAACTGTCATTTTGAAAGATCTTTCTACAGACCCCACAAGATGATTTTTTTTTCCATGTTTGGGGAGCCCCCCTAAATTACATATATTTTGTATACATAATTCGGAAAGCGGTTTATAAAATACACTTACCTAACAAGTTTCAAGTCTGTAGTCTTAATACTTTCCGAAAAAAGGGGCTGCGATATACGGACAGACGGTCAGACAGACATGACGAATCTATAAGGGTTCCGATTATTGCCATTTGGCTACGAAGCCCTATATACACCAATATGTCGCCTTTGATCATGCATGGACATTTCACCTGGCTGATCAAAGCGAAACACACAAGCGAAAACAAATACAGATTTCCAAAAGCCCAAAATATTGACTCGGTCGGAATATTGACATTTAGTATTGACTGGACAGTCGAATATATGTGCAATAAAACGAGCCAGTTACCACACAGTATTTTGTATGGACAAGTATGTTTCAGTTGAATGCCATTTTTGGTCATTTTGCGATGAAAATGAAAAATCTTTCATTTCATTTTAAAATGGTGCAGCTGGAATTTATCCGGGATTTCAATCTACGCCAGGTTATTTAGGTTACTGAACTTTTAATTTCACGTAAAATGTATACATAACATGTATACATATAGCGTGGATGTTCCATTTAATTTAACGACTATTTTTCAACGTAATTTTGGGTTTCATTACATAATGTTGATTATCTTGCAAGGAGACTCTTATACCTAAGATGCGCTCAAACTTAGTTCTCGGGACATCTAGTAACGCATGTTTTCGTTTTGAAGACTAAAGTACAACTGGAATTTATGGTACATATTTGTAACCAATGGAACTTCAAATAAAAACTATGTACTTTGAAGAATGAAATATGATGATGGAATTAACAAACAATAAATAAGCCGCCAGCAAAATGGTACTTGAAAGAGCGGGGTAGTATTTTGATAAAGAGTTTTAGTTGCCAGCTCTTTTAACTTCGGCTATTTATTTTTTCAGTAAGCGTATTTTGAGCTTGTTCCAATTGTCAGTAAAGAGTTAAACGAGAAGACATTTCGACTATTCTTTTCGGTAGTTATATGTTTTAGAACATTTCAATTTATTTTCATAAATTGTAGGTTATAAAAATTACGCACTTAAAAAATTTCAAGTTGATAATATAATTAAAAGATAACGTTAATGAAAGTAATAAAACATTACTAAGCAAAAGTACAAAGAAGTTAATAGGGGCACATATTACATACGGTAAATATGTCACGGGTATGACACATTTACCGTATGTATGTATCCATGACATTTGAATGTTCAAAGTCACAGACAATGTACACCACAACAAATAGAATAGTTCTATCTGAAGTTCTTAGAACATATTGACAAGCCGCAATATACAATTTTGCAAAGTAAGATCATGGATGTCAATATCGTAATACCTGAACGCACTGTATCAAAATACTGCTATGAACGAAATTGAAAACGCGTATCGTTATATACTAAAATTTAAATGTGAATGAATAACGCGATAATATTAGTCTAAAATCTTTAATAAACTAGAAACATTGTTAAAAATATTAAAACGAAAAACCTGACTGCATAATTTTTTTTGTTTATAATTATAAATTTAATTTAAGACTTAATATGAGTTTTCGTCAAAATAGTTAAGTAAAAGTATTGTTTTATATATATATATATAAATTAGGTGTCACGTTGTTTGTCCGCTATGGACTCCTAAACTACTGAACCGATTTCGATCAAATTTGCAAACCGTGTGCAGTTTGATCCAACTTGAAAGATAGGATAGTTTATCTTAATATATATAAATTATGTGCCATGTTGTTTGTCCGCCATGAACTCCTAAACTAGTGGACCGATTACAATACATACTGTTAAATTACTAGGTATATAGTTAGTATATAGTACAGGTACGTAACTGCGAGCATGGCGTAATCAGCCGGGTGATATTTCTGTTAAGATTCTACGGAATCTTAACAGAAATATCAAAGGGTAAAAACGGGACCCTATTTCTAAGATTCCGTTGTCCATCTGTTCACTAGACCAAGCTGTACCTCATGAAGCGTGACAGGCAGACAGTTGATTTTTTTTGCAGCTGATGTAACATACACTAGGAGCAGAATAAAATATAAATATTATAAAAGGGTCCTCCCATACAGAAAACATGTTTTTTTTTTTGCTTGATATTAATAACGGCAACAGGTAGACGCTTGAAATATTCACAGAATATTAAGTTGTAACTATATTCATTTCAAAATAAATAATTAAATCAAAATAAAATAAATATTTAAGGGGCAAAAAAAATCACCTTACAAGAAACGTGATTATTTTTGCCGTTTTTTTATTGATAATGGCACGGAACAAGAGAAGGCATTGATTTAAAAAAGAGTGTATTCCCATAGTCAAATATATTATATGTTGGTTTATCTCTGGTTGGATAAGCAGAAAAACAATACATTTTTCCTACCAGATAGTTAACAATTATACTACTCATTTTAACGAATAGTAGTGACACAATTAGCGTCAAGCGGATGACAAGTTCCATACAATGAAATAAATCCGATTCGGGTACGGTGGTCGCTTTATACCAGATTTCAGTATTAAAGGTCGTAGAATGTCAGTGTCGATCGTTTTAAATCAAATTTCAGTTGTAAAAGTCGCGGAATATCACAGAAACTAGGTTAGGTACTCAAAAAATATGTAATTCTATTTTTAACCGACTTCAAAATGAAGGATCTTCTCAATTCGACTGTATTTTTTTTTAGGTTTGATACATGGAAAATTGTGAATAGGACAGTTTGTTTTTTATTTAAAAGCTGATGCTTCCCGTTGGGTCCCTGGGGTCATTTTAATTTGGTTCAGTATTAACATGGGCATCCATGAGAAAAACGTATAAGTCTTAAATTTTCATTAAATATGTGCGCGACAAGTGGACGAATAACTCAGCTTCTACTTATCCGATTCTCATGAAACTTGAAATAAAGATAAGGTATCTAGGATGACATAATATAATGAAATATGACCTTCTACTCCTCGATCCTGATGATTGGTACTTCGTGCCTACTTGGTGTTAGGTTGGACCTAATGTTAGGTTGGAACATATTACAAAGCATAAAACTAAGCGCGCAGAGCGCGGCAGCACCCTACGAGCGGGTGCGCCCATTTCATATAAATGACTGACTGACCTAAACTTTATTCACCTCTATA
>MOOZ01000257.1:847657-865482 GCA_002930495.1 Cecropterus lyciades
TAAAGTGTTTTTAATCTTAAGTGTTTTAAACTGTTTATGATTGCTTAATTAACTAATTACCTAATTAAATCTATTTGATATAATATAGCATATTTAAACAAAAAAGCAAATTAAATGGCCTGTAGTATTACATAATAGTATGGCAGTATTATATATGCGACTTAGGCGACATGAGCCCGAAAATGTTTGTCCCATAAGTGCGACATAAGCGGTTAAAGGGTTGAATACCTCTCGTTAAATTTGGAATAGGTTAAATTTGAGTATCATACAGGTGGCCGAACGCACTTACGAAACGTCTATGCTCGCTCTGTTTGTTCTATTTTAAAGTTATCATTCGTATAAGGAACATTATAGCAACAACAGTTTAACTCGGGATACATACATGTGGCGCCATCTCTTATCACTCAGTGAGAAGCAGTTGCGTTGTATTATACTTCAACAAAAAGGATAGTAATCAACCTATCTTAAGCCGTAATCATATGTCCCCCTGATAGTAAGTTTACAGAATGATAATTACGTTCAGATTTTTTGCTTTCTTCTATGCAAGCAAAATCATCTTTTTGCTTGAATGGAAGACAGTATAATCATATTACATTAATATGCTCTGAATTAATTGAAGTACTAGTGAACCCGTGCCCATTTTGTTGGGCATTAAAAAAAGTCGGTGGGTACTTACTACTTTATTACCCAACTGTCAAAAGGAGGGTTATGTTGGTACCGCATGTTTGTACATATGTATCTATTTGCATGAAATTTTGGAAAAACATGTATGCTCTATTATGTAAAATCCTGGTGTAACTAGCTGTTTGTTACCTTTCAAGTGACTGTAGAAATGATTATGATTATATTAATTGTTCAATACTTCTTGGTATACATTATTTGATGTAGTGATATTATCTGGCAGCAAAATGTATTGTTTTTCTGCATTGTAAACCAGAGACAAAGCACTATGGGAAAACACTGTTTTTGTAAATCAATGCCTCCCCTTGTTCCGTACCATAATCTATAAAAAAAACGGCAAAAAAAACTCGTTTGTTGTATGGGGAACCCCCTTAAATGTTTATTTTATTTTGATTTCATTATTTATTTTCAAAATGAACATATAACTAAATATTCTGTGACTATTTCAAACGTCTACCTCATGTCGTTATTAATATCAAGCAAAAAAGTCGTGTTTGATGTATGGCCCTTAAATATTTATTTTATTCTGATTTTACTACATATTGTTATAGCGGCAACTGAAATACATCATCTGTGAAAATTTTAACCGTTCATGAGACAGCCTGGTGACAGACAGACAGCGGAGTCTTATAGGGTCACGTGCGCATAAGCGTACGCTCTTTGGGTACGGAACCCTAAAAAGTAATGTATTTTTTTTAGTTTTAAATTTAATCAAGGAGTGTGTATCTAAACAATATGTTAGAAATTATAATACAAGAAATGAATGCAGTGTTTCCAGTATACTTAACTGGCATGTAAATTAAGATATTAAGTTTTAATCGTAGATTTAGTAAAGAATGTTAACAGTTTCGAAGGAGTGTGTAAAGTAATTATTTAGGTAGGTACATAAATAAAATAACAATTTATTTTTAAGAATAAATTTAATAAGGTACTAGTATGTTTGGTAATTGACTGTCGAAGATGTTACCATAAATGCAAAGTTTAAAAAAATGAAATTAGTGTCGTTTTGTGTATACAGACAGTAAAATATACCATAGTTAAAAATCTAATTACCCATAATCAGTCAAGGTAGCAAAATTTCCAACTTTTACATATTTTCGCGCTGTAGAGGCGCTGGTATAAGACCGGCCGAGCCGAACGATACACCCAGTGTTCCGTTCGACCCGGCCGTATCGACTGAGATCAATAGATGTTTATGATGGCCTTAACTAGACTTAAAACTATATAGTTTCATGTTTCATAAAAACAATACAATAATTTATTACAAAAAGAAACATATTTTCGATAATACTCATTTTTAAAAATTAGGATTTATTCACGAAACCTTATCAAACGCGAAATAATACAATTTTATATCTGTATCACTAAACTCAAACAAACCGATGGATTGTCAATTTCCTGCGTTTCTGTTATTAACTTTATACTTTATTAAATTTTGGTACCTTGATTTCTTATTAATATTTAAGAATTATAATTGTATTACGTATGATGAATAAATAAAATTAAAACTTACAATACAGATGTATAATTTTACAGTAAATGAGGATACTAATTATTTAGTCCTTAGAATATAAACTGAACAGTTCCTATTTTAAAGTAAAAAATAATGATACGACGCCAATATAACGTACAGTACAAGCAAGCAATACTAAAATATTTTACATTGAATTAAACGCTTTAAAACAAATTCTAACAGAAATTATTAGGTGGATAGCTTAAAAGAAAAAAATACAACATGAACGAGTACTAAAAAGTTAAGAGTTGATATTTTTCACTATTCAAAATTAGTAGTAATGCCGAGTAGTAAACTAAAAGAAAACTAGCTCAGTATCGTCAGAAATCACAAATCAGACTAAATTTCTATTGTACTGACATAAAAGGCTGCACATTATATTGGACACCGATGTTAAAGTCGTTTAATAACTAGTTAAAATAAAAATGTTAAAAATAAATATCGGGAGACAAAAAATCAAATTAATATATTGTAGTAATACAATCTAACATCATAATAAAAATAACATAAAAAC
The DNA here is from genome assembly GCA_002930495.1 of Cecropterus lyciades. Lineage (NCBI taxonomy): Eukaryota > Metazoa > Arthropoda > Insecta > Lepidoptera > Hesperiidae > Cecropterus > Cecropterus lyciades. Next base: position 850,366 of record MOOZ01000257.1, read on the forward strand.
AGACATAATCGCTATTTTTGCGCGCTCAATCGTAACACATCCACAAAAAAATGGAACAATAACCGCAGAATTAAAATATAAGCTTGAGCATGTGTTGCCAGTCGCTAAATACAAGTAAGGTCATATATTTTTAAATTTTGATCAATATTTCAAGTAAAATAAAAAGTTAAATAAAATAAACATATTAAAATATTGATCAATATTGCAATATGTTTATTTTATTGTTAGTGTAAAACATGGTATTAAAACTGATGCCACTACAAATATTTTTTCTATGAGTAACATACAGTAAGTATTGTTATATATATATATACGTGTATGTATATATATGTGTATATATATATATATATATATGTCGCACATTAGTTTGGACGGTAAAAGAGCGGCAAAAAGCGTGGCACGAGTTCTGACAGTGAACAGCTCCGTCGCGATTACGCGGGAACTGCTCGGTTTCCATAGCAACTATTATTTCGTTGGGTTTGCTCGCGGTGGTTTATATTGTGCTGAACTAAATTGTTAACGTAATGAATGTGGTTATAGGGTATTTTCTGTATGTCTTAGCTCGATTACCCACCTAAACGCCCACGTGATGTTTGATCCGACATATATATATAACATGTACTTCATTTCATTAGTTATTTAAACTGTAAGGACTTTAGCGACTGTCAACACAAAATGAAATGTTCTAATTATTTATCATTTAAACAATTACGATACACCAGTTTGTAAACATCGAGTCCACACACTAAGTTAGTTATGCTTATTAATATATTACATGTTACGCAACATTAAAAACTTAAACATCTATGACAAATAGCACAGATAAAGTTCACAACATAGAGAACGTATGAGGAATGTTCCGAGATACAAGATAATTAACAATATATTATTCATTGATTGTAGTCATTGATTGCTCTTTGATGTTTTCCGTCAACATGATGAAAACCAACATTCTTTCTTTGTTACTGCACAAAGGCCTATTATTCCGATATTTCTGTTTTTTTTATATATTGAAAAATCGGAACACTCCTATAACGTACGTACAACACAACATATTTTTATATCGTTATAGAGATTAAAATATAGTTCTATTAAAATACACTTACGTGTAAACGCTAAGGGGAAACATTTTTAAAACATAAAATTTGTCATTCTACGTAGGTAAAATTTCAATGAATTTAAATGCCTAATAGAATATAATTTTGATAAAGACAAAATTTTGATGCCCATGATTTGATCCAGTCGATTTTAAAAGTATATTAAGTAAAGATTTTATTTCTAAGTTTGCGACAGAGCCGACAGCCGACAAGGACCACCCAAACACCCGGACACTCCGAGACTAGTTCCAACCACGCCTAATATTCCAACAGATAAGGTACTCCTCCTCCAATAGATCAAAGTTTAAACTATTTTATTGAAAATTATATACCAAATATTACATACGTTAACATTCATATATTAAATATCTATTGAAAGGGAATAAAATTACTTTAAACATTATAAGCAATAAAATAATAAATGCATAAAATGTAATCACGGATAATGTTGTCCACCTTCATTACCGCTCATTTCCCATGATGAATATCAAAGCCTCGAAAAATATTTGTGAAGTTCAACTAAATTGTTATGGATGAAAATATAAACGAGCAGAACGCGAACTGGGAGCAAAAAAAATATCTGGTCAAGCTGCTATTATGATATAGAGCTTGTTGCACATTAAACATCAAGTTACATCTAGAATAGATTAATATGTTTCGATAATCTTAAACACTTAAACATGTATATACCAATGTGCCTGCTATTTCCCCAAAGCTAAGACGTGCTAAGACGCAGACATTAGTCTGTAACGCCTAGACTCAATATCTATTAGGCCTCAATGAAAGGAAAATCGGAAGCTATCTGTCTGTTTACTTTAATGCAAAGAACGAGAGCTAGAGTTATTCATTAACTAGAACTGTCTACTAGGATTGGTCATCAGTTTATGGGGTAGTAACTTGGCACATTGAACATCGACTCGATTAAAATACACACAGAGTTACATCTAGAATAATCCTCGGATATATTGGATGCTCCATATAGCTTAAACACTTAAACATGAATACTAATAATGCCTGCTATATCATCATTCAGATCCGCGTGTGTATGTTCAATACATCGGACGCGCTCACTTCTAACCAGACCGACGGTCTGCACACCCGAGAGGGCACAATACTGATCAAGTGACATTAAAGGACAAAAAACAACATCGTGTGCAATTGTGCCCTCAATGTCACCTATATAAACTTTGTTATCTGGATATTCTCCAGGACGTGTCTCGTTAATAACGTCTCAGACGTTCAACATTGTAAATCCTTCACTTTTATAATAGTCCATGTTTGCATGTGAGCAAATATGATGAAACGATCATTAGCAGGTTCAAATACCTCGCGGTGCCACATGATCACGCACGAATCGTCACATTCCCTCAGTAACACACGAGGTTCTCGCTGCGATAATCCAAGTGTCATACAGTCCCGTCTACAACTGAAATGTATCGAATTCGATGTCGATAATCGTGTGACCTCGCGGTGCTGGGCAAAAATAATTTCCAATATCGAACATTATGATCTGTCAGTAGACCGCTGTGCAAGCGGCGCATATCATGTTAATAACCAGCGGTTCTCTCATCTCGACATTATATCTCGTTAAAATATTCCATACAACCTGAGCAGGTGTGTATAATACTTTAACGAAAACAGTGCGATTCGTATTGTATTTATAATAAGCAATAGGACAAATATTTATATAGGTAATAGCTACTTAAACATAAATATAAAAAATAATCTGCCGTCCAAGGAAACGCGTTCACTAATGTACAAAGAAAATACCACCGACTGTAATATAAATCATATGTGAAATAAATCGTAAACTAAATACACATTATGCCTAATTATTGATTTTGAGTCAACGGAAGTCGAAACATAAAATAATAGAAATATTAACATTACCCTTTCTTCCGATCAGTATACTATCTAAATATTGTATGTTTTTGGATTAAATCGATTGGTGGTACCAGTAGTATTGAACAGCTATTTACAAAGCATTTTAGTTATTTGCTTGCAAATGGTAATGAAAATTATTAAAAATGGAACGTATTATCAAAATTTAATGTTTTATTGGAATAACATTAGAACATGTTACCCAATGAACATAAATAACAATTATTTATATAAATGATCATATGATTGTGATTCTGTCATGTTTAATATTTACAACATAATATCGCGTTTCATGATATTATTTACAATTAGCTAATGTGAGTTTTGTCTACGAATTCGAATGTTTCCGGCGGTTGATTTCACATTCAAATAGTATGGAGTCCAAAGAATTTCACCAGCGGTTGGCTCCTCATTCGAGATTACGGAGCTCAGGCGTAAGACAATTGCATATCTATTGCTAAGACATATCTAAGTTTACTTACAGTGGTTGATGAATGAAAGTAAATGTTTAAACGAATTGACTATTTACAAATTGATTAACACGATAATGACAATAATGAGACAACGTAATGGATTTCAAGTACATTTAGCTTCAGCAGATTGACAGAGCGTTTTGGACGGCAGTCGACATCGAGAGGGAAGGGTAGGGTATATCGGGTGCTACTAATATATCATGAATATATATTTATAGTATATATTAATTGTAGGGTGGCGGTGGTGGCGGACCTGGCGGCTTGAAGTAGTCATACTCTGGCGTGTGGGGGCTGGTGACCGTGTGCGAGACGTGCGCGCGCGGTACATGTTGTTGTTGCACGTATTGTTGTTGTCGGTATTGTTGTTGGTGTTGTTGTTGTTGGCGCGGGAGGGCGCGGTTCCGCGGGCGTGTGTCATGGTTGAGGATGGCGTCGATGGAGAAGTCGCACCGGGGCTGTTCGAGCCGGATGTATGTCTGGACGGTGCGCAGGTGGTCCGGACCGCTCGAAGGGCCCGGCCGCTGGTCGCCGCCACCCGGTCGCTTTCAGCTGGGCTTTTGGACTTCGCGCATGAGCAGCTGGAAATATGAATCAATGTCACTTCTCATGTTCAAAAATTAATGACAATATATATATTTATGCTTATATTTGTGCGTGTGCGTGTTTTTTAAGTTATGATTCTTTTAGCGCGTAATAAAAATTAAATGAGTAAATTCATCAGAGTGAAATATATTGAGCATCATTTACAGCATTTCATAACAGGTGAGGTGAGTAATCGTATATTTTAATTTTAATATTTCAACAGAAAATATTTTGAATTCCCTTTGCCACTTACTACATTTTTAATGAGTCTCACATATTTAACATTATTTCAATATTTTTATACATAAGTAAATAGATATGCAAATTATAAAGAGATGAGTGATTTTTAAAATGACCTCACTCGCTCACACAAACATCTAAAATTGACACCATAAACTTGACTGATAAATATCGTATATTCTGCAACACATAGTACAAAGCTAAATTTTAACTATACTTTTTTCAATTATACTTCTCTCAGTTTCACTTGTATCAGTTGTATTATAATACAACTGATACAAGTGAAACTGAGAGAAGTATAATTGAAAAAAGTGATATAATAAATAAAATATAGAAAATAATGATATAAGGGTATACCCTTATATCATTATTTCTATTTTTTTTATAATACATAAGTCGAGTACTAGCATGAGATGATTTTTCTTCGACAAAAGAGTACATTTTTTTACGTTTTCTTTTTTTTATAATATTGGAGTAGCAATCTAGCATGCAGTCCACCTGATCGTAAGTGGCCACTAGACACCTATAATCAACTCCAAATACGATCTGGTCTTACCTAAGATTAGCCACAGATGCGTTGCTACTCCTGAGGACTAGGTTGGAATGCCTAGGATAAGTATATCTCTCTTATCACTTACCGTTCAGACCAGAACACAGCAGCGCATAACACTGCTTTTATCATGCAAAAATGAGTGTGGCGGTGGTGCTTCCGGAGTCGAACCACAAAGAGTTCTACCATCTTCAAATGTGCGTATATGTGTGCACGTATATGTTCGCAATAACACGTATATTTTTATTTAGTGTGTTACGGAAAAGGAATATACTTTCTTATACGCGCACATACATACAAACACGCGTATTTTTATTATACAATTCATTATTTGTAAAATATTTCACATATGAACCAAACATTTTTTTAATTAAATTTATTTATTTATATGTAGACATACCAACAGCAAGACATACAAACACATATAAATTTAACATACAGCCAGATAGATACTACCTATATGTAAGCCAATTATAGGCATGTACAGCAATCTCTTAAATCTAGTATCAGTGTTAAAGCATTTACTTTAATGGTATTTAATACGGATATTAGTGTATCGTGCATACCTGGTGGGGCTGGTGCGAGCGCTCCGAGGTGATGGTCTCGGTGCGGACGGGCGCGGGCGGCGCGCGGACCGGCGGCGGCTCCCGCGGGCAGCGGCTCGGCTCCGGCGGGCCCGCGCTCACTGCGGACGTACACGGTACACGCTTAGTACACACGCCACTATGAACGTGCAATCGCATCTTCGTGCAACGTTTAGATACTCGCTGTATTGGTATTTTATTTATATTAACCGACTTCAAAAAGGTAGATTTCTCAATTCGATTGGTTTTTTTCTTGTTTGTGTTTTAGGAACGCCAGTGTTATTTTTTTCATGTTATGTAATGCTTTTTTAAATGCAAGTTTGGCTTTGACGTGGAGGTATCACCGCAAGAATTGTATTTAACAGTAGTTCCGCGTTAAAGTGAATTTAGGATTTATTTTATGTTAGTAAGTCTTTTAACGTTCAAGTATGGTTTTTAACCGACTTCCAAAAAAGCTGGAGGTTCTCAATTCGACTGTACTTTTTACAGGGAAGGTATCACCGCAACTTGTTTGTAAAGTGAAGCAGTTTCGGTGTAAAAGTGTCATAACTGGCCGAAATGCATTTAAGGCGACCATCTTAGTACTTAGTTGCAACAAATTTATGAAATGTTTCAGATAGAATCGTTGTATATAGAGTCGTTAAGATATTATGTCCATATATTATTTTTTTATAAGATTGAAGTAGCAAACGAGCATCGAGACCATCTGACGTTAAGTAGTCACTGGCACCCATGTCTACATTCGAGTTCAGCGTTATTGGTTATTATTCTGAAAGTTATCTGACGGATTGTTCGCAAGTATCTAAATATTGCGTTACAATTACAACAACGTAAATGCATGAATAATACCAAATTGAACCATTACATGGACCTACTTTACTTTGAATAAAAGCGAATTGAGTACAACCTACTTGATTCAAATGGATTTTTCTCGAGTACATAGAGATTACTTGCACTTACGTCATCGTAATTCGAAAGATGCGACGCGGCATAAATTGTGCAGTGTTATTGTGGAGTTTCAAACAAAATATAATGTGAAAAAAAACACATTAAAAATAATTCTGTTATAGAATTGTATGCTTGTACGTATCATGTTGTATCACAGTATTCAATAGGTGTACAGTGTACATAACTAAACACACATAGATACAAACAATCAAGCTACGACAACAAGTAATACAATAACAGTAATACATCAAATTAATAAACTTACGTCACTAAGTCAGAAACATACGCCGAAACAAGCGTGAATTTGCAAAAAGAGGATTTCGCAAATCCACAACCGATTCGACATTCGAAATGGAGTTTTACCCACAATTTAAACTGTAAAAGATAACGTGGTTGAAATAAAAAAAAATCAGGATCAATCCGTTTGACACGGAGATACCTACTAAGTTCGGTGAAATGTGACTTTTGAATGATTAAAATTCTAAAGAGACCAACCCGTACGTGGGGATAAAAGATTTAATAATTTTATCTACGAAAATTAAAAAATAAAAAAAAAACAGTCGGTCGCCTTACCGGTGGTGAGGGGTATCGCCAGGCGAGCGTTGACTGCTAGCAGATGGTCGCGGCGTTGCAAGAGGCTCCCCACGTGTTCTTCCAGCCGCACGTTCTCTGTTCGCAGTTGGTGCAGACATGACAAAAGCGACGCAACTGTTGAAAAATTTCTCTCTACCATCGATAATCAAGTTTCTTTAGCTAGATTCCCTGTTCGTCACTCCTATAAATACACCGTCACCACGTTAAAGATACATCAGTACATACAGCAGACGATTTTACAGACTGCTGCAAAGAATATCCCATTTCGACAAAACAAACTGAGGACAAAACGATACCACTGTGTCATATTAGTACCTGGAACGCATTAAAAGTAATGAACAAGTTTGATTTAAAAATATATAATGATTAAAATACATAATGGCATCTTTCCTAAAAGAAAAATAATTACCAATATTTTATGGTGACGCAATTTTGTTCAACCCCTTATTTATGATTTCAAGTCGCTTGTAAATGACAATTCACGATATATATATGATACAGAGTAAACGATCCATGCTGTTAATAGGATAAAACCAATGTGCAAAATGTGCAAGGATTCGACAACGATGGTGTTGCGCCGACGCCCTTGATTCCGCTGTAAAAATCTCATTTCATGTTTTTTTTTTTTGTTAGTACAAGCAGAAATAATCCTTTATGAAGACAGCTCGCCGTCGCTTGAAGCATGCTGCTCGCTCGTAACGTACGTGCTACGGTTTTAGACTTATTATAATAAGATCGGAAACAGTTGTGAAATATATTCATTTTAAATAGTTAAAAGTTTTCTTCTTTACATAAAATAAAATAACAGTGTTAGAGTTAAATTTAATGGAAGTGTCAACTTATCACGTAATTTACATCCTTATTAAATATTTTACCTTCTGTTTCCGATCAAGAAAACATCCATTACAGTCGTTCATGCTAGTTTCGAAACATTTTAAAAACATTGAACGATGATCAAGCAACACCCTAAAAATATCTAAAAGCTTAATTACTGTAAAATAAATAAAAACAGGCAGACATTTTATTTTATATACGTTGTGCATTCGTAACATCTTTCAACTATATTCAACTACTCAGTGAAAAGGACCGAACTCAAAATTTCGGCAAAATAATTTAATAACTTTATACTGCTCCTAATAACATAGTATATCACCTAGCGCATTAAAAAGTGACGAGCTCCTCAAAATGCGAAAACAATTTCATAATTTACAAAAAATGCTTAATCTGCATTAGGTCCTTTTTATTCTCACTGCGCGATATACTGTATTTGATAGGGCGTTGCAGGATTTAAGAAAACACGATGAATATAGACATTGGCACCGAAAATATTATCTTATATAATATAACAAGCAAAATATTAATAAAATGAAATTACATATACAATAAAGATGTCGTGTTTTATGACATAGGTTCTTTTATATAATTACCTACACTAGTTACCGTTCGCAGCAGTCGAAATTCGACCGTAATTAGACTCAAGTAAAAACTAATATTTTATCTACTACTAAGTTTTATATGTATTTGTTTGTCTGTACATTAATTTTAAGGTTATTTTATAAATTTAGAAAATGAGGGTTACTTCAGTTAGATGCATTTAAAAGCAATATTGACACATCTACAGACACATCTGACATGTAACATTGTCCGTAACATTGTGTTTTAAATTGTCAGTAATGTATGCACTGAATGTTTTATTTGTTGTAATTTAAATATATTTGCAATTATGATAATTATATAAAAATTATGATAATTATATTTCTCAATTCCTTCTCTGCATGAAATTTACTATACACATTCTCACAGTCCTCCGTGGTCGTATTATTTGTTAAAAGGGGATACACAGTTTTCGCTTCACGCATTAATATATCACCCTAATATTCCATGGTAATCCGCGTTGAGTATGGTCCTGCATTAGGTATAAAACATTACTACGATATAAATTTAATTATAATAGGTTGTGTCAATGGTTTTAGTCTACAATCAACATGCAATAATTGTATTATTAATTAACAATTTTCTTAATGATATCCGTCATGTTCCATTTTTTGTTCAACCCACTAGTAAATACAGTTTTTTCTTCCAATGAATCACAATCTTAATCACATGATACCACACAATACACAAGTACTGAATTTATTGTAAGTCATACTTATATTTTTGATGTCTTTACTCTTCGTTATATAGTTTTGTTAAGCGATATAGTTTATCTGCACTTAATGACAAATATCTGCAGGAAAGTTAATATTGTCTATCGGCGTCAACAACAAACTAAAATTTGATGTGATTTTCCGTTTCAATCTTGGTAATAACGAGAGAACAGAATACCACTTTGCTTGTAGCAGGATTAATTGCACATAAACAAAGTAATCCAACAGTCCAACAGTAATTTATATACGATTTTTTCTTCAAAAGCTGCTTAAAGCAGGTTGGTACAGAACTTTTTAAACAAACAAGGCTAATGATGAGTTCATTTATATTAATGACTTCATAAGAGCTATTTGATTGATGTAATACCAAAAAGTATTATTAGACAGGCGCCCATTTGTTTCCTCTGTTTATGGTATTTCATGTTGAATGAAAGTTAAAGCTTTGTCAAACTTACAGCGAGTTGAATGCGTGGCGAGAAATTTTTTACAGTAATATGGCGCTTGTTGAATCTCCACATCCTATGAAATATTATCGATCTAAACTAGTTTGAAATCTCCACCACGGTACAACCACTAAACATTCGACACAGCTTTAGGTTTACGCAGCGCATAAGCACAAACAACCGCTAGCCTAAATAGGAGGATGCAATATACATACTCTGATACTCACTGTCGAAATGCTGCGCCTGTTCCATCAGGAACTGTGAGCCTTGCTCCCATTGCCGCTCCAACAGTTGGTCAAGGCTCTGCGCGCCAGTACCCGGTCGGCTAGTAGCACCCTAGATAACACATAACCAGCTTAGACCCACCCGACACAACCGTCGCCACCAACATTTAACACATAACTATATACTCGCAGCTGGAACCTTTCGCCATGCTCCATATCCGTTTGTTGCCCCTAGTCAATGCGTGATTCACTTAGTAGAACCACACATATTCTCATTGCGCAAAGTTTCGTTTAGTTCGGTATAATTTTGTTTTTAATTATTTAATTATTTTTAGCCAAGTACACCAATAAGCGGAAGTTACGCGTAATTGCCACGGGCAACAAACGTCCGAATGACTAATTCGCTTGTATGGACCGCGAAACAGCAACGTCATGCACGCGATATCCTTTAACAATATAATGATCACATTTATGATGTTACAAAAGTGACTTGATGATTGAATGAATGATTGAACGAGGATTTATAAGAGATGAAAAACCACGCGCAATCATTGAGCAACAGTGACCACACAAACAGGGCTGATTTACTTTCAAATGTATATATTTAACGGCCCCAATTTAATAATAATTCCCAATTGAATAACAATGTAGAGCGCATCAAGCCAACTGACGGAAGAGCAAAATTAATAGTCATGATATTATTAAATATCATTATATTAATTGGAAAATATATTATTGCATTGAATTATTACATTTGTCTTTTCCGTCGTACGAAGATAAATTCTTTTAAATACATGAACAAGTGTTTATAAATTTTATTTTAAAAATTCACCTTAAAATAGTTATTGAAACATATTTTTAACGTGTTATTCCTAATGCCTTTAGTTACAAAAGCAACACTTAAGTCTTCGCACGAAAGCAATACACCCATAGCTTGATGCTCTCCATATTACATAAAGTACATATCATTGTATTTTCCCATGTTTATGCGCGTTTATGAAGTGATATGATTATAAATGTGAATAAACTGTGCCCAAATTATTTGTATACAATACACTGATATAGATATGATTGAACATGATGACGAACACATATTCCTATGTTTAGTCCTTAACTTTATAATTCTTTTTTTTTCCTTAACTTGTGCCTTGAACATTTTGTTTCGCATAGAATATCATCGAATATAACATATTCAATAGACATTTTGTTGGTATTAAGTACGTATAGCGCCTACTTGTCCCTCTTTAGGATGATTCGAAGTTTGGTCGATATATGAGCCAAATGTCACCTCTTGAGGAGCAAATTACTGACATTTCATGCTGCACCCTCGAGCATTCGTATATGTATAATAGGCAAATGAATAGTCCAATAACTATACGGGTTACATTCAAAAAAACATTTTTCATTTCAATAATATCTTACCCTTCGAAGGTCGATCGGGAAATCTGGCCAATGAGACCTCTAGAGGGACAAAGATTTGTTTATGAGACAATAATTATGATAAATTTCGAAGACATACATGTTCTTGGTAGTCATATAAACATTTCATAAACAGAGACGAGTCAGCTTAGATTCGCCATCAAGTGCATAGCCGCAATGCTGTTTCAGTTCAACAACATTATGTTTTGAAATCTCTGTATAGTTTTTGTCATTCAAAGCCATTTGTCTTTTTATATTAAGTAGCATAAATATACTACTTTATACATACAGAAATATAATTAAATGTTATAATAAATAAGTTCTATCTAAGCTATAATTTATCATTTGCCAGCCCTTTTGTCTATAACACCAACTGGTACTTACGTCACAGTCAATTAGATTTAACCATCTACTTTCAGGCAGCAGTTAGGATGGATATAAGGGAAGGATATGTGTCAAAAAATTAGGTCTAAACTACATGAGAGACGTAGGGATGAGGTGAAAAATGTAAACGATATATCTGTTTTTATCTCAGTTCAAACGATCGTAATAATTGAACTATTTAAATTTAACTAAACTAAATAAGATGCATGACATGATAAGGTTTAGAAGGAATATGTACAAAAAAGGGGATTTCTATTTACAATTATTTTTCCGTTGCAATATTCAGAAGCGCACAGGTTAAATGATATAACGAGTACTATATATCCTATTCTACTTTAAATTATTCATGTCCATAGACTGCAATTAGGTTTTAATCACCTTTAATCTGTATTTACGTGACGATTTAGTCTATGATTACAAAATAGCAGATTCTCTCTAAACTGAAAAATCCGTTTTATTCTTAGCGTTTTTTTCGTCGTGTTCATTGACATTTACGAATAACGCTAACTGAGATGAACCTATTGAAGATAGAGTATTGAAATTAACCGATAGGCTGAAATTAATGCAGTCAAGTCAAGGAAGTATGTTTCACGATGGATATCAGGTGATGGAAAGACGGATGGGTCATTGGGTTTGTACACTACTATATCCGTGACCATCGTCTCCTCTTGCAAGCTCTACAGGTATCGCCGAATGTTAGGGTCGCTCCAAGATTGCTGGCACCTCGTGGCCGGATTGTTGCTCAGGTCGAGTACCGGCGAATGTTAAAACATATAAAGTATGATGCATTTACACAGGCAGTCCACGTTTTACGGCGTTTCGTTTTACGGCTTATGATTCGTTTTACGTCACGATGCGGAGTGCGCCGGCGATGCAAGCTGGCAGATGACGTTTTCTGTCTTCTGTCACTTATAAATGTTACAAATTTACGAAAACAAGAAAGGAAGCAAAACGCGCTTAAAAATGCGCTTAGAGAATGTCTTCACTAACGAAACGTAAATGTCATATTCCTGTATTTTAATTATTATAATATTTTATTTTGCTGTATAAGTGTCGTTTTACGTTGTTTCGTTATCCGCCATCAATCAGTGGTACGTAACATGACGTTAAGCGGCTGAGAAACTATAGATATCGCCACTTGATTTTTACATACTTTGTTCGCTCGGCGCACTACGCTGGGTGTACACACTTACGCCTCTTTACCATACGAGTACAGACGAAAGTTTGGAGGTCGTATGGTGCGATGCAATGTATACAAAATAACATAATGGCCGCTGAGTCGTGCCATAAGAAAATAGGTGTTGTATTATTGAGCACGTATTATTATTTATAATTATATATAATTTATGCACACGCTTTTTCATACAACTATTTTGCTCATACAAATGTATAGCACGGCCATTTGCATCAAGCTTAAGATGATATCAGACGGTACACTAGAATGAATAATTCACTTAAGTTTATATAAATATTTCTTATTCGAACAAAGGAATCACGTACAAAGAAATTAATGACAGAAATTGTTGCAATACTTACAGAAGAGTTTTTTTTTAAATTCAATTTATTATAGTCTTCTGTCGAACATCTAATTCGGCTCTATTATGCGGGACCGTTTCACTTCAGTCTACATGTAATTGAGCGATCTAGTATGAACATTTAGTAAATAAAATCGACTCTTATTCTGACGCAGTCCAATAACATCCGTTAACACAACGCGCAAAGCAACGGTATCATAGTATTTTTATATATTTTTAAATATTTTACGCTACCTGTACATTTTTTACCAATTTTATGAGTATAAGTTTATCATTACATTAACAATAATACTCAAGTAATTCAAAATTAAAATCAACATATTATTACGATTACAAATCCTCATATTATTACGACTCTCATACATTCAGAAGCATAAATTTATTGGAGCAAATGGAATGGTGTAATTCATTCAAAGTGAACTATCTGATATCTCTAGCTTTGGCCGCAAGCCACGCTGGGGCGACGCGCTTCGCAGATGCGATGAGCGGGAAAAAGATTTATATGAGACGTATAGGAGCCTAAGTTCGAGGTCTACGTCACGCCACAGCAACTAGCGGAGAAAGTAATACAATACCGCGCGTCTTGCATATTCATAAACTTTCAATTACTGAGATCTTTATTAGTTACACAAAGTTGCAACCTGCAATCTCATTGCATATGAAGCAAAATTACAATAATGGATATTTATTTTAAAAATGTCAAAAGAAATAGATAGGTCCCTTCATATATTCCCAAAACTTTTGTGGGTATTGGCGTAATTAATCGAACTATCTCCGAAACTCACCAAGCTGATGCCTGATTTTGTTTAAATGATGGGCTCGTATCAATTTGCATATCCTATTCAAAAAAAGCTACACTTTACGCTTTAAGCTTACACCAACGCTTTACGCGACCGATATAAGTTATCTCGCCTTCTGTCTTTGCAAATCGCCACCTCTTACGAAAGTTGCGCCAGCGTGTCATTCGATTCAGCTAGAACACGACTTAGCGGTATCAGTGTCGGTAACCAATTATTTCCAGCGCAAATATTTTAAAATAAACGACGACGCGTAACGCGCACATAACGCATACAATAAGCGAAGAGCGTGTTCATTATCCCGCTACCGCTTGTGACAGTCGCACCAGCGTGGCATTCATTGGTCACGACTCAGCGGTGTCAGTGTAATGTGCGCGAGTGTCTTACCGGCGCGGCCTTGTTGATGAGCGGGGGCGGGATGAGGGGGTCGAGGCCCGCTCCGCCCGCCGCGTGCGCCGCGAGCTCAGCGCTGAGCTGCTCCTGCAGGCGCGCCGCCGCACCGCTCTCCGGGTTCAACTCGTTGCCGAGCATGTGAGGCGCGGTGCAACTCGAACCCATTCTGCTGCAACATCGTTAAGATTAATATTATGTCTACTCGCGGATTCAGGGAGGTGTACTAGGTGCTCAAGCCCACCTGTCCCCAAATTCCTGACCAATATATCATTGTAAGTACTTAAGTTATACGTCAAATTTTCAGAAATATTAAGACACTAAACTCTGAATATAAATCTCAAATTCTAAAGCCCTAACTTCGAGTGGTCAAGCACCCCCTCATAGGTTAATCTTGGATCTGCCAATGGCGCCATTTAATGGTCGTACAACTAGACGTGTATGACCGGATAGGTACTTCCCGTAAAGCATTTCTGGCGTTTTGATGGAAAGGTGTGGATACCAGCTGACTTAAATATAAAGCGATTAACTCAGTCTTAAAACGATTGACAGCGCTTCTGTGATCTATTTATTCAGGTAAAGCTTTTAAACCACTTGCCATGTGAACTGAATGTGATTTATGATAATAATAAAAGATCCAGAAATTTAAATTCAGTACCTGCAATGCATAAACCAAGCAAGTTTGAGCGTCGGGACTTTCTACCTTAAATAAAAAGATAAGACAAAATCTCCCCAGATTGCTGTAGATCATATTTTTTTCTCGTCAATAATTATTTCATTCATAAATTCAACAATTTAATTTGTAACAATTAACATACACACGTAGTTA
>MOOZ01000257.1:882743-901066 GCA_002930495.1 Cecropterus lyciades
GGCGGGGGCGGCGCGGGGCTCACGCTCGAGAAGTGCGCCGTCGCTGGGACGCTCTCCGGCCCGTCCGTCTTGGCCTGGAAACACACTCGTTACTGTACGATCATCAACACAACTTTGGAAAGCAATGAACCCCTTACGAATTGCCCGAGTATCAACACAACTCTAAAAGACACTACACCCCTTATGAATTGCCCGAGTAATGAAATACCGCCCAAAGTCCGAAATCTCTCTACGTAGGATGCCCGTTGGTCGAATAATAACATGTCTACTCTAGTAGAAAACGCTTATAATGTGTTATTTTTATTAGTATAGAAAAAGTAAAAAAAAAACATACAAAGGTCATTGCATTATAAGTGATCATTGCCACCTATGGGCACCTGTAACCGACTCCATAAAAACAAGGTATTCTAGCTTACAGATTGTAACGTTACACTAAAACCAAAACGTCTTCGTTAAGAAGACAGGAGTCATTGAATTATTGCATAACTCATCAACTCTAATATTAATTTTCAAAGTCAACATAACCTACGACCTACAACATATTGCTATTAGCAATTTGCGATTTCCGCTATTAATCTTTACAAAATAACTATATTCGTTAAATTACAAATGTCAGCTCTAAAATACTGTTCATTCCCACACAACCCAGCAAACATTTTCAAAAATTCTGTAGTTGTAATAGCGATCGTCAATCCACTGTATCAATCAAATATGAAAAGATTTTAGTAAAACATACCTTCTTAATGATTTTATCGACCGTTTCCATTTGAATATCACCGGCAGGCAGCCCTTCCCACGGATTATTCGTATTCACTTGTGGTGGAGCACCCGACTCGCTCTGCTGCAAAAATAAAGTAATTATTTCAATAAATAAAAACCCTGAAAATTCAAATTATTGAAACGTTAATACTTTACTAACGACAAATGAGGTAAAGATGAGAACATAGTCATGTACAAAATACTATCACATTTTTTTTAATCAAGCTTTCACTCTGTTTTTTGTACTCGCCTCAAAACATCATTTGATACAATTATCATAGGAGTCCATAAAATAAAGTTTGCCATCTTGAGGCATCCGCCATATTGGTTTGTAAACGACATTATTCATGCATTGTCATTCAAACAAAATATATATACAAAATTTCAGCTCAATTTGTTAGATACAACTGGTTCCAAATGCTGATGCAAGATTTGACCCCTACATACATACACCTAACAAGGCATTTTATATATAAAAAAAAAACTTGTAAAAATCACTTACAATTATCGCAGGCGGTACAGTCGCGTAGTCGACTGGTGTCGTAGGCGTGTTGGACGCAGACACGGCCTTCCTCTTCTTGGTCTGTTTAGTTTCCATCATATCCGTGTTTGTGATCACCGACTCGTACGTAGCCGGCTTGGGCGGAGCTTGCACCACGGACGTGCTAGCTGCCGTGCTGTATGAAATAAATAAATTTTTGTTCATATGTATACTCGAAAAGACGTTACAAAAAGCGTTTACTAATTGTAAGTTTTTGTACATTATAAATGTGTTTACAAAAATGGAATATACTAAAGTAGATCAAAAATCCATCGTTTAAACGTTCTGTACGAGAATATATAGATTTTAAAGTGTCCTAACATGCGTGAGCGGTATCTAGCGATCCTATAGCCGGTAGCTGAAATATTGTTCAATTGAACGATGATTTATTGTTTTATTGCGATGGCTTACAGTTCAATAATGGCCTAACTTACCTCGCTGGTGCGGCTGTGATAGTCGAAACGGTTGCCCAAGTAGCACCGGCCATGAAGCTGTTGTTCCGATAGAGGTCAAAAAAATTATGTCAAGAATTAAAGTTGAAGTCCAACATTCAAGTAATTCAATATAATGTGAAAAGAGATGTGATAAAATGAAAGTAAAATAAAAACTAAATTATATTAACTGTCTGATTTGTGGTTTTAATATTTTTAAGTCTTATGTTGGACTTCAATTTACGAATCTGTTTCATCTTCTTTTTTTAAATTTCACAATTCGAAGACAAAACAAACATCTGTTACATTCTATAACATCGATATTTAGCAACAAGAAAAAAGTGAGCGGTTTGAAGATTTTCAATAAGGTTAAGCCTTACACAACCCTCTATTCAACTGAATCGCATATGATTTATACCAATAACGGTTTCCTATCCAATGACTGACCACGCCCAGGTCGTTGCACTTCATCGATTATACGCTTCATTAAATAATACATTGTGAATGATTTCAATATATTGTATTATCGCTTCTCAGGAATGTTCATTTTAATTTATTAGCTGTGTATATACTAATAGCAACAGAAGACCGACAGATTCGATTTATTTCTATCATATTTTATATTAAAAATCAAGTTTTTTCAAGTAAAACTAATAATTAATTTTGTCGTCGAAATGAGAAGTATCTACAGAGCTCAGGTGACCGAACTTACCTCACAGGTGCAGTTGTGATAGTAGATACAGTTTCTGATGTAGCTGTCTCCATGGAGCTGTGATTTCGAATGGGATGAAAAATAAATTAAAAAGCGCTAATAAATAGATGATTGTGTTTTGTGTCCTATTATGTCTTACCAGGACGAATCGTTATTATAATTGAATTTATTTATTTATGGTCATTTATTTTTGTTTTTAGTTAAAAATACATAAATAATTAGCAAATTGTTTTATAATTTAAATGCTTTTCAATTTCTATTATTCAGAGATTAATATATATTTTTTATGATTGACTACATGAAAACATGTTTCGCTACTTGTTAGTAGCCTAACTTACCTCGCCGGAGAAGGTATGATGGTGGCGACAATTGGCGACATAACTGTGTCCTGAGGGCTGTCGGTCCATTTAGGTCAAAGAAAAAACAAGTATTAACGTCAATCTATGGGAGATGAAATACAAATGGAGTTTGGCTTTTATTAAACATGTGTTTGAAGTGTGTTTGGAATTTTTGTTTTATTTCGTAGTACAACAATTCCTTTGAGGATCGAAAAATGTTTTATGTAAATTTGTATTATAAGTGGAAAATATTATCGTGAAATAAATTACTTATTTTATAGTAACCACAGATTGAAGTATATTTTTAATAATATATGTTAAATAATTTAGCATGTAATTTTATTTTAGATGCTATCATTAGTCTTAAATTATATCCTAGTATGTAATGTATGTATTTTTCTATTTATTAATTATTTGTTTCAAATATACATCGCGTTGGTAGGATCAGATTTTACGTTTGGAAGGGCGAATAGATCGTTCAAGATTGGCCTAACTTACCTCGATGGAGCAGCTGTGATAGTGGAGACAGTTTCCGATGTAACTGTCTCTTGGGTGCTGCAGTTAAAATATTAAGCGCAAATTAAGAGATGCATTTTCCTATTCCGTATAAAAAAATATTGTGAACGTAAAGTTGCATTTAATTTTTCATATTAGACCGAGTTACGGTAATATTTTTTATTGAATGTGGTATGAATTAATAAAACCACTGACGGATCCAGAGGGAATTTTAGCCCGCTATCCCAATCTTAATGCAAGTATTTAAGTTCATCGGTTGGCTTTAAAGAGGCTATAATATTTTATATTAAGGACTATCGAAACCCTCCCTCTCCCTCAAATCACATCCTCCTTACCGGAAGGTCTTTTATCATTTAATTATTCGATAGGCATCCTTGGACAGGTTAATCACAAATGAAGTTCCTAGATCCACCAGTGAATACAAGCTATTTTAAGGATGGCCTAACTTACCTGGCCGGCGCAGCTGTGATTGTAGAGACAGTTGGCGAAGTAATTGTCTCCATAGAGCTGCGATTCCAGTTGGAGTTTAAAAAAAATACGTTTAGATTTGAAGCGCAAATAAAGAGACCGCTTCGTCTACAATAACTATTACAGTTAATCTTGTATAGGTGACAATGGGGTCTAACTGGTATTGATATAAAATTTGCGTTTATTTAGAATTCGATTATCCTTGTATTAAATTAATTGAAGACAAATCGCGGAATGTAAATCTTATCGCGTCGGTCCAAATGGATCCAAAGGTATTGGCTAACTTACCTCTCTGGGGCAGCTGTGATAGTGGAGACAGTTTCCGACGTAACTGTCTCTTGGGAGCTGCGGTTCCGTTCCAAATTAAATAAAAGTGTTAATAAACTTAAGCGCCAATTAAAACAATGTTAAATCAAGAAATGGATTTGTTTTCCCGGAAGAGTTTAATAACTTTCATTATCAATTAAGCTTTGCGGATGATTTGTTTCATAGTTTATTACTTACAATTAGTCTTCCATTCTTTATAACCATTCATTTGAATAAAATTATGATTTTAAGGAATATTTCATTATAATATTTACAAATAATTGTTACACTTATTGGAATTCATTGTCTACTTAATTATTATCTACCATAAGCTTTATTTCATTATATATCGTCTTATAAATTGCTAAGTTGCAAAATACTTCTACAAAAGCTTTTCTATAGTTTAACACAAAAAAAATGTCTAAAAAGTAACAATATTTTAAACATTTTAAACGAGATCCCTAGGAAGACCTTAAAATAGTATAAATTAAAGTTTTAATTAATTTTGATTTTATATTTATTCCAAGTTAAATATTAGGTCTTTCAGGATATTGATCATTCATAGATAGAATTCCTATATATGTGTGTATTGATAATTTCGGAAGATACTGTAATATATATGTAGTGAAGTACGCAAAGGAAATATATATGGCCTGAACAGATCCCAAATGGTTCTATCAGCCTAACTTACCTCGCTGGAGCAGCTATGATAGTGGAGACAGTGGCTGACATAACTGACTCCGGGGGGCTGCTGTTCCAATATGGGGTCAAAAAGGAAAGTTTACAATACTAGGGACCAATAAATATACAATTTTGTCACTATATTTTAGACTTTTATACCGAATTAGATACAGTAATCTTGGTTGATTTTTCATAGAAATGTTTTCCATCCTTAGTAGGAAAATACATTTAATGCAACATAATATTATTTATTTTACTGGTTTATAAATATTTACCACGTCTAAACTAAAATTTAACCTTTTTGTATATAATATTTTTCTAATGTTTCTGTTAAGTAATTAAACTTACTCTCACTATACCTTTAGTACATTTTAGTTTCAATAAATTGTAACTAAGATTTTTTTAGATAACAAAATTATTTAGTCACATCCAGTGACATCGATTTAATCTCTAAACGTAAACGACCATCGAATACAACCGAATCTTTAACAAATTTGCTAAAAGTTGTCCCAGTCATGTAAATGTAAATAAATTGAAGTACTATAATTGTGTTAATTTTTTAAATGTATGTTGTGAATTTCCATTTTTACAGTTCGGAGAAAGACCTACCTTTGCACACTAACTTTGCTTGTCTTTTCTTGTATTTGTTGATTTTTCTGTCATTCTTCTAACTCAAGCATTAAATATTAGTGTTAGTTTAGTTAGTGTTCAAATGATATTCTGTTCTGCGTGCAACATACAAACAAAAACCGTATCCCTATTACTATAAATGCAAACAATGGTTTAGTATGAGGTATATGAATTATCGTATTAATATTTCTAGTATGATTTTGCAATGCGGAAATTATCGCGGCTAAGCCTCCTACGACCGTTTGGTCATTCCCAATGGATTTGAATGATCTAACTTACCTGACTGGAGCAGCTGTGATATTGGAGACAGTTTCCGATTCAACTGTCTCTAGCGAGCTGCTGTTCCGGATGGGGTTAAAAGATAATTAAGCGCCAATTAAAGGTTAATTTCGTTATCAATTTAGAAAAAGGCTCAAAAACAAGTTTCCGTTAAGCAAAGAAAACCAGTAGCGAAATTGAAATGGATCTAAGCCAACACCAAAAAGTAGCTTATGTTCAACCGCATAAGCAAATCTCCAGTTATTGCTTCACTATTATGTAGCGGTGAAAATCTACCTACCAGGTTTGATCATGCATCACATGCTAGTCCTGTAGGACCGATCTTACCTCGCTGGAGCTGCCGTGATAGTGGCTACCGAAGCCGAAGTAGCTGCCTCGACCGTGCTGTGGTGTTTGAGGTTAAACAAAATTAACATTTAGAATAGAAAATTTCAATCTAAATTGGTAAAGTACTGTGGTAAAATGAATGAAAAACACTAGCCGATTCGCATTGGTGCGACAAGCTCCAACAGGTTCAAACATGCAACATCGTTGTGTGAGTGGTTACCTCGCTGGAGTAGCTGCGATAGTGGACACAGTCGCCGAAGTAGCCGTAGAAATGGAGCTGATCACACCAACTGGTTCCACGCTCTTGGCCGTCGGAGAGGTCATGGGCTGCGGGGCCTTGGAGGTGCTCGGTGTGGAACCACCTGAGCCTATACAAAAACGAATTACAAATATAAGCAATTTTATAATTAAATGATTAAATATAAAGAATTTATTATGAATGAATTTTTGTTATTTATTGTTGGAATAATATATTTAATTTAACTATTTTTATTTATATTATATTTATTGTAACGGCTCCAACAAATACTAAAGCTACAAAAGCAAACATAATTCCTGATGGCATTCTCTACCAGAGATGTAACACTTGGTTTGTACTCCGGAAGCAACGCCGCCGCACCTATTTCTGCCTAATAACAGCAGTGTGGTGTTGGCTGTTGTGTTCTGGTCTGAAGGGAGTGGTATGGAAGATATAGTTTTCCGAGGCATTCCATCTTAGTCCTCAGGGTAGAAACGCATCTGTGGCTAACCTTAGGAGAGACTTTGATCTTACTTAGGGTTGATTACAGATGTCCATGGGCAGTAGTAGCCACTTACCATCAGGGGGCTGCATGCTCGTATGCTACTTCCATACTATAAAAAAAATACAAAGCCGAACATATATATTATGCTCACATTTACCACTTGGGCCGGCAACCGGTTCAATAGAGTGCTGCGGAGACGGCGCAGGAGTGCTAGCCTTGCTGCTGCTTCCGTCGCCAGTCGAGGACCCTCGACGAGCAGGCGATTGCTTCTTCTTATCTAAACATTCAACATAACCAATAAGTCAACGCTAATGAAAACAATACAATCAACAACATTTAGAACATGACAGAAAAGAAAAAAACGCACAACTATGCATTAAAATGTTTACAAGTCGGACAGGAAACAAAAGGTACAGTGAAGAATTTTATCCACCAGAAAATCTATCACTCGGAATGCTAGTTATAATTCAAATATACCGTTTGTTTAAAATTGGTCAAATAGATACATATATTGTATAATTCGCTGTATTTGATGATTGATTTGTTGAAGTTTCGCGATATTTTTCAGGTCAAAGAGATGATATTTTCGTCTTTCAGCTAACACAAGTTCTTATCGTTCAGTTAACCCTGATGTGGTAGAAAGTTGTTATGGTACATGTTTTCTGGTGAACTAAATTAATTATTTCAAAATATGAAAAGCTTGTGCGGTAAATAATGATGCCAAGAAATTGCAATAATTTAATCGAAAACTAATATCAAATAATGAAATATGGCCTGAGGATGAAAAGAAAATGGTATTCTAAATATTCTGAAAACAACACAGTGAAATAAAATATTAATTAGTAACCATATTGCACTCACTTTTTCGCCAATGGGCTTTAGCATAAAAAATGCAATAAATTCATTAAATCATTGTATATTATCTAACGCTTTAAGTACAGCAAAATGTCGATTATCCGAACTGATTAAATGAGCAAAAACAGGTAATTTCGATTATAAATCTTATAACATAAAGCGTACAGCTTTTACGAAAAACGTGAATGGTAATGAAAATCAAAAATAGTATTAAGCTGTTTGGAAGTGCAACTTCGAATAGCTGAGCAAAAGCAATGCCAATACCAGTGAAATGTGCAAAATTTAATTTCTCACAGATCATTAAGTGCATAACGCTCTTCTGAAATATAATATTTAAACTAGGATCTTGTAAAGTATCCCTCTTTATGTGACGCTGCTGTCACGATCATATTTTAGAAAAATCTAAGATATTTTTAATTTCATCCTCCATATTTTAGTTTAGGACTAGGAGTTTGAGGACTCAAAGTGATGTGTCAAAGAGCCATTCGGATAATCGACTTTTAAAAGTATTTACAATCTAATTTTTCAGGATACACGGAAATTTCTTAACATTTTATGCACAAGTTCTAGGCAATTGGAAATTATGGAACACGTGAATAATCTCGTAATAATATTCCGATACTTAGACTTAATTAATTTAAATAGATTAATAGCTCGATGTGGATTTAAATTACAATCATCACACATATATTTAGTTTTCGTATTTATATTGAGTTTGTTTTTTAAATATACCTACTTATTTTAATTTAATAATAGGAAGACTTTACACAAAAAATATTTCTGTGCAGTCCAGCCATGTAATGCAATATATATAAAAAATATCAAACAATTCTTCTTAAAACCTTCAACGATTTTAATCGTATTGACTCAATTATAAATCGCATTTTCTTTTATTTTCCAAACAATTAAGTACGAATTTTATTAAATTAACACAAAATGTACACTTTCTAAAAATACTGACACGTAAATTTTTAGTTTTATTTTTATAATATACAAATAGTAATAGACAATGCAGTTCTATATTTAGTCGGCCACGGATGCGTTACTACCCCTAAGTATAAAATAGGAATATTAGTGTTTCTCCGGTACCCCAACCTTCAAACCAAAACAGTAACGCTCAACCATTGTAATGGCTGAAATATGTGTTCCCTGTAAAGCCAAACCACACAGCGCCCTAACAATTGCAAAGATATTTCGAATAAAAAAAGGAAAAATTGATAATGATCCGTAATTATTATTTACTTACCACGTGTTTTCATTTTGGGAGTTTATTAAATAATCTAGTTCACACTGAAAATTTAATAGAACTTAGCACCTACTCAAGTTGTTTTCGGCAAAGCCAAAGACTGACTGAGCTTCGTTTCACGGTGTTTTTGGTTGGAGTATTGGTATTCTATATTACATACTTGACAAAACTAAAAAAAACGTACAATGTATTCCTAATTGGGTATTGTGTAAGGACAAAAGGTGTTCAAAAATTCACGTTTTGTATATCAACAAAACTCCCATACACATTACCCGATCAATTTATAGAATAATTCTTTTTCCTCTTTGATGAACACGGGGATAGGTGAGTCCGAGGTTTGTCTTTGGCAAAAATCAGACTTATGTATATTCATCACTTTACATTGTGATTTTGCGAATGGCAATAATCAAATCCGTATATCTATATCCGTTTTCAGTGGGGCACAGAATTGTATTCTACATCAAGAAACGAATAATTTTTCTTTCTGCGGCTACTGCCTGAAAAAGCCGGTAAAAGTTTACATATGGATTAATAATAATAAACGACAATTAGGTAACTCTAAGCTGAGGGCCACGAAACATTCTTTTCAAGTGTCAATCGCTCTGCACTGTAAGCGTCAGCGTTGAGCGTTTAAAAACAAAATGTATGTGTACTACGAGGCCACAATGTCGCTTCGATGTTCACTAAAATTCGTGCAACACCAAGAGTAATCCGTGGCCGAGCGGTAATCCAGGTGAAATTAAAACTTATACCGCTTGCAGATGGTGCGTACTAGCCCGTGCTTGTTCATTTCACTCGTCAAATCGTTTGAGCTATAATAGTGAACAATTTCATTTCATGCAAATTCGTTCAGCTGTTTTTGCGTGATCAAATAACAAAACATAAACTTTTGCATTTACAACATTAACAGGATTCTGTATGATCGCTGAAGTAACCTTAATGCCTTTTCATAGGTTGTTACTTACCATTTTTTTTATTCATAATATTTTTTCAGTCATATATCGTGCGTTTAGTATAGAAATAGTACTTATTATAATTACAATTATGTAATCGTAAAAGTACATAGACTATTTATCGATGTGTTATATAACACTATTGCAAATATACATACATATAACATATCATATGCCGCAAATAAAAATATCATAGATTTTAGGAGCTTAAAGGAACTTCGGCAGCATTCCATAATTTTAACTGAAGTCTATTGAATGCACAGACGTAGAATCGCAATGCTGTTTTGGCAAAAAATATAAACAACTATATCATCAGTCCTTATTTGGTTAATCTCGGTCAGTAGCCAAAAGATTTAAGGTAATACATACGCACATGCACGTTAATTTAATCCGTCAATTGCGAGTATACTAACAATTTACCGTAATAGAATAACCTATAGAAGTCCTAACTATCTCATAGCTTTTGAGTTAACGTGACGCTTATCTGTCCCCTTTATAGAGATGAAATGAAGTAACACATTTTAAACCAATTTTAGCAGTTAAAATGTAATATTTGTTGACATTTACTTATGCAGGTTTAATAAACTACTAACAAGACGAGTAACGTCTAACAATAACAACCTGCTCATAAGTAGCTTTTCATTTTTATTGATGTACTGAAATTGGCTTATTCAGTTTTACTAAACTATTAACAATAATAACTTTCTCAATAGTAGCTTGTAATTATTAATTACCTGTAATAAGAAAAACTAACATAGAGTATATTTACAAATATTACTTTGTATAAGAATAAATTTGAACCTAGTATTTGACATAAGCACAATCATATAGTTAAAGGAAAACTCGTGGTAGGCACCGCCTCTATGCTAATCGTCGTGGTGTCTTTTGTTATATCAATCTTTACATCTGGCACGCGTTCTATAATAAGAACCACATGCCGTCTTGTTTGCAAACGACCCGACAACAATGCTCCTAGGTCACATATATTCCACTTATCTAATTTACAATTGTGAAGCTGTATCGTATCTGATTTAATCAACTGTCTTTTGTATACTAAGCGATTGCGATGTGTCAACAATAGTGTGAGTACAATACTAACCGTAATGATGGGTGGCGTATAATGTTAAAAGATTCATACTTAACTTACTTTCAACTAATCCCCAATTACTTTAGATCCAAAATAACGTAAAAAAACTATAGATAATATCCCTATTGACTGTTTTATGACATTGAAGTTACAAACGCGCATGCAGTCAGATGGTAAGAGATCACTGCCGCCCATGGACATCTGCAACCAACTTCTTACAGAAGAGGGGTTTTAACGTTCACAGATGCATTTCCGCTTCAGAGGACTTACAAGATGGTCGCCCCATACGTACAACAACGATACCCTTTTACTGATACGCAAGAACTGCTTTACGTAAGAAATTAGTGTGACGGCTGTCGAGCAAGTCGATTCTTTTTCGCCCACCAATTTATGATTATTTAGGGCTCCATGACACTCAAGTGGCACGTCATAGAGGCGGCAGAATATTTAGATCTGGCGACTTTTTTTTTTTGCTGACTTCAATTCCTAAATGGGTGGTGACGAATTTAATTTCGTCCACGCCACTGAATTGACAAGCCTACTGGCGGCGAATGTGTAAGTCCGCCACTGTGTGTCGGTGTTATCTCCCCAGTCGGACCATCCTCGTTCTACTTTGCAAAATGTCTATTTTCACTTTATATTCTTTATTAAGGTTAGTAGACGCATTGCTGGTGCAAGCACTAATCAGGGATTGGCAGTGCCATCTAACATGCACTACGAACATCATTAAAAGCTACATAACGGAACACACTTTTATCGGATTTGTGTTTCCGGGTGACCAGCGGCTCTATCTCCTTGCACGAGCCTGCAGCCCGCGGCGTAGTACAAAAACACCACAATTAATTACACATCAGTTTCAACCAAACGTATCGGATCACACTAACACTTATAAAAGCCTATTAAATCCTCATAATACATAAGATCATAGATACATAAGATAAATTTTAATTTTTATCGATATCTAAAAATTGGGGCGTTGGTAGATTTGGTTTTCACTGGCTTGTTTCCTAATATATAATCTGTTATTATCGTTTTCAGGTAAATGAATAATTATAATACTATAAAACATAACATTTATACTCGGTAACACCTACAGAAAATTTTATTTTCCATAAATAAAAATATTGAAACAATAAAAGATTATTATTAGCTTTATCCCCTACATAAAATACACTTTTTAAAATCACAGAAAGTACTTATACATCTGCTAATAATATTAAATATTACGTACCTGAAGTCTGGCCCGAGTTCGTGGGTGTCTTAGCAGAGTTAGATTGATTTCCAGCCTTTCCACTGCCCGAGTGCGAAGACTTGCGGCCGGGCTAAAAACAATTGCAAAACAATATTAACATATAAACAATATTCTGACTCTTCATTTAAATAAAATTAGTAAAATCAAGGAATAAGTTGCTGACTGACTCCAAAACAAATCGGATTAAGACGCCTGAGAGACTAACCAGCGTTCATGTATATAGCTATTGCACCTCTCAAAAGATAAATAATTGTTAGTTCTCAACCACCAGATATTGTAGGTACAGTAAGAGTGGACCTAAAACAGTACATCGGTAGGCCTCCACCGATCGCTTGCTACCCCGAAATTTCTTTTCAGGTTGGTGTCGAGCGGCACCTACGAACTGCGAAACGGAATGTAAGTTGAAATAAGCAAACAACAGTGTCTTTACTATGAGTTTATTGCGTTTCCTCAAAACAATCGTTGTTTACGTTTTCGCTCATCGTTGTAAGTTCATTGTATAGCCGAAAAGGTAAACGTGCAATGTACTTTGCAATGTATGGCCGTAAACGTAAACAAAGATCGTTTCGACGAAACGTAATAAGCTCGTACTAAGGGCACAGTACATAAAGCTTGTAACATACTCCTTTGGATTTTCCAGCGTGCGTGGGCGTGCCGCTGCCGCTGGCCACCGGCGAGGTTTCCCCGTCCTTGTCGCAGCTAGAGTCGCTCGACTGGCTGTCATGCGACACTGGCTTGTAGGGCGGGATTGTCTTCACATTACCGCCCTTTTTCTGCGCCAAAATATCGCATTCCGACGTATTTACACATCGTTCACAAATTTCAAAGGTATTTACACGGCAACAGGTCTCAATGCACCGGTTCGTTAAAAATCGTAACAGAATGATTGTTTTAATCTCTTATAAACTCTTCCTGAGGAATTTTAACACGTGAATCGAACATTCCGAACGAGAACCCAGCACCGTGTAAATCTATAAGCGACATTTGAGTCAACAATAGGAAACAGGATACTTTTAATATAGCAACTAGTAAGGTGTAGGCAGTTAGTTCGATTGGTTAGACTTTCAGTATTTGTTCATAAAACGATTTCCTGTTGGTTCAGCGTTTAATAATAGCAACCTATCACGTGACAAAACGTACGTATATTAAGTTTAAATATATAAAATAAACATGACCGTTATACTGTTGAATTAACAGCAGATTTAATAACGCAATAACTTTCATTATTACTTCTTGTATGTCAACTGACTTAAAAACCAATCATAAGTTCCCCAACATTTTGAATTACTCATAGGCAGATATAATTATAATCGATGTTCTATACGAATCCAGGTTTCGTATCTTGATACGTACATTATTTCAATAAATGAAGTTAGTACAACAACAAAGTAAAAGAATGTGTTAGTTAAAATTCAACGTACCTACCTATTTAATTTTATTTAATTTAACCATGGTTAAAAAGCTGTTTTCAGTAGAACATAGAAATATCTGTGCATGTGATATTTAAAAAAAAAAAATGATTTTTTTTATAAATTTTATTTCTGTACCAATTTCGCCAATGGCTTAATGAAAACAGCCTTTTATGCTTATATTCGAGGTCCCGCAAAATTATAACTTGCAGAGTACTTGCAGACTCATAAGTTTGCGAGTTTTACGTACTATAAAGGGTTAATGAAGCGGAAATACTCACCAGCCTACTCACCAATTTACTGTAATGGTATTGGCAGTAGCCACAGTATTTGACATTGTCCAGGTAGTTGCCGGCCTCCTCGCAGAGCAGGCCCAGGCTTTGGGCGCACGTAACGTGGAACTGCTGTTTGCATCCTACGATGCAAGCCAGCAATTACACACATGAGTTTCGTATACCCAAATATGATATCTAAGATCACAGCGATTTCCTACAAATCATAAGCAAATACATGATCTAAACGAGCAACGGCTTCCCAGAGAAAGCACCTACCTCCGTTTACGAGTATACAATTGTCGTCATTAACGTTTGCGTCGAAAGTGGTGTATTAAAACGATTTCAGCTCTAGACTATTACAAAATGCTGAGTGCTTGTACGATGTAATCGAAAAACTTTTGAATTAATTCTAAAAAAATCGAAAGTATTCTCATCGCGTACAAACTTGTGATCATACAATTACCAAATCTGAATCTATAGGAAAAAGCGGTATGTTGCAAACATGTTCACTGTTCACTAGTATGTTGCAAACATTGAAGAATGATTTTTAATTTCTTACAAGGCTTTACCGGGTAGAAAATATAATAATAACGTGATTAAATTTAAAAAAAATCATTTTAACCTTTTTTCATAGGTACTATAAAAGTTAGATCGTTTTTAATCCAACTATTATTTAAAGACTGCGTAATCCTTAATTGAGATAGAACATATAAAGGAATAACTGTCATTCTAACACACATAATAATTATATCCATCGTCTAGTGCCCTCTGCTTTTCTATTTCAAGTTTAGTTTGTAGTTTGAATTAAATATTTATTGTATACTGACATATTACAAAATTTTATTTTACATGTGATAAGTAATGACCACTACTGTTTTATTTATTTCATATTTATCATTAGTTTCAGGTTAATTACGCGGGAGTGGACCGCGCGTATCAATGATAACGCTGTTTTAAAATAAAACTTAATCAATACATTCTACTGGTACCGATAATAATATGTCAGAGTTTTAAGATATATAAGCAGCTATTTTAATAAGCATCTACAAAACTTACTCATCAAACAATGTAATAAAACTCCAGACTTACCAGTTTTGTTGCATTGCATACACGCACCGGCTGAGGCTCGGTGGGGTTTATTCATATCCTGACATATGTAGCATGTCTAAAACCAAAGGAATTACATGAGTACTACAATCATTAAGATACATAAACATAATGGAAATCTATACTAATATATAAAAATGAGGAGGTGTGTGTCTGCGTCTGTTTGTTACTCAATCACACAAGAACCACTGGTCCGATTTACATGAAATTTGCATGGGGGTAACTTATTTATCTGGTCAATTTAAAGGCTACTTTTTATTTACATATCTTGCACTATTTAAAGCTGGTGGTTATTTTTATGTCTCGTAGCGAAACACGCGGACAAGCATTATAACAAATACCGACTGCCTAAAACGTTTCAAGTTAAAGTTAAGTAAAATTACAATTTATATCTATGGAAGGGTCTATTTATCAGCTTTCATTTGATGCCCATATTATCGTAATAAAAAAGTCGTCATTCCCCCCCCCCTTCCCCTATTAGCATTTGCAATTCTTAAAAAAATATATAGCCTATGTCACTTTCCAAGCTGAGACGATATAGTCACTATCCGTCAAGCCCTTTGGGCTGTAGCACGTGCCTAAGAAATAGACATACATACAAACAAACAAACAAACAAACAAACAAACAAACAAACAAACAAACAAACAAGCATACAAACATACATTCATACATACGCTCGAAAAACATTACTCTCCTTCAGACGCAGTCGGATAATAAGTATAAAGGAGGATAAAGAAAAAGATTATCCTTTCAGGCTGCATCACCGTGTCCCAGCAAATAAGAAGGAAATACCTTGTTGAATCTCTCCGGGGGTATGAGCCGCAGCACGATCGGTTCCATTGACGTGACATTTCCAAATCGGACCTCGGGGATGTAGAGTGCACAGACTACATGCGCCCATCCACCTGTGTCCGCTCGTTTCAGAGCTCCTGACTTGGATGGGCACAGTTCACAGCGCTAAAGAGGAAAATATTATTATATGAACCATTCCTTGACCTGCCACTCCTTATACCTTTACTTATGTATATAAAACAACTGTGTTGTGTTTACAAATATACGTTGTGTAAATTGTATGTAAATTTGAGTAACTCCCACTTTGAAACCAGGGTTCTACTGCTCGGTTCAATTTAAGTTAAATACATTTTATACACAAATAGTAGTTAGGGAAAATCAGTTGGATTCTTAAATAAAATATTTCAGTACTGAGTTTCATAAACATTTGCTAATCTGCCGCTTATTTAAGATTTTAGTTCTTAGGGTAACATAAGGCCAGATGTATTATTCAGGTAAAACGTTCAATATTTGTTGCCAAATCAAATGCTTCTAGAACAGATCATACATTAAAATACTAAATAATAGCTTGCACTTCCTTTATATTTGGTAATTATTACAGAAAATCTCTTACTTTGTAGCCACAACAGTTTAGCCGTATTTTTATTTTTATAACAATAACTAAGTTAATGTTTATCCGGTGTATGTAAGTTTTAGATTTTGAAGAATTAAGTTCATATAAAAGCTTATTCCACATTTAATCCTAACAATAATGGAACCCACCTGCATAATCCATTTTGGAGTACCAGTAGACGACTTCCTGAGCTGCTGAACCGTGTAACAGTAACTAATTTAATTAAGAAATCTTATTAACTTACTACTTTGCCCTTGTTCTCTGGACTCTCACATTTCCTGCAATACCAGGGCCCGGTTGGCACAGCAATTATTCCGTAGCACGCTAAAAGATAAAAAAGGTAAGTTGAAACAATCAATCCTTACTTTGATACGTTACAAAAAGAATCGCGCAAAGCATCGTGACCTGTGTACATTGTAACCATCACAAAGTTAAGCAACGTTAGGCCCGTCGGAAATTAGATGGGTGACCCAAGTCGTGGCAATGGTATGCTTGTTTACTCGTTTCGTAAAGAACATTACACAGTCGATTCCAGTTGTTACAGTTTGATAGCTGCAGATAAACCTGTTGAGAAACTTATGGGCAG
Source organism: Cecropterus lyciades (assembly GCA_002930495.1). NCBI lineage: Eukaryota > Metazoa > Arthropoda > Insecta > Lepidoptera > Hesperiidae > Cecropterus > Cecropterus lyciades. Next base: position 899,651 of record MOOZ01000257.1, read on the forward strand.
ACATGTAACCCATTCGTGTTGTCTACTAACCCATATAAACAGAAGCATTAGAGGAGCCAGTGACGGAGCGTAGGGGCAGGGGTAGCGGCGCGCCCCGGGCGGCACATTTGAAGGACGGCAAAATTTCTTTTTTCGTAATATATAATTGGTATTTTTTGTACAAAAAACCTCCAAACTTAATTTGCGCTCCCGAGCGGCTTAGCTTTCGCAAAATATTTTCTTGGTCGACAATTTAGATTCTGTTTTTTTTTTCGCTAACAAAAATTTCGTAATGGGTGGATAATAAATTCAGGTTCCGCCCCGCGCCGCATAACATACATAACCACGCTACGCCACTGATGGGAGCGTGGTTATGTATATTTCAGGATGTCCCCACAACTACTAACGAGGGTTGCCGGCAGTTTCTGTAAGTGGCTACTGCCGCCCATGGACATCGGTAATCAACCCTAGGTAAGATCAAAGTCTAACCTAAGGTTAGCCACAGATGCCTTGCTACCCCTGAGGACTAAGATGGAATGCCTCGGAAAAGTATGTCTCCCTTACCACACCCTTCAGATCAGAACACAACAGCGCATAACACTGCTGTTATTCGGCAGAAATAGATGAGTCGAACCACAAAGAGTTCTACCACCTTCAGAATTACGTACGTAACATATTAGTACCTTGGTGAACTGCGACGGTGCATCCATTACCGTCGCAGTAGACTAGCGGGTTGTCGGGCCAACCTCGCTCGTCTGAGCACACACAGCATCCTCCTACCATCTCCTTCATATTGTATTCATTATTAGTTCAAATCCTGAAAAATCTCCTTATTTAATAACTATTTACAAATGAATTAAAAGCAACGGAAAAAAGTATTAATTATAGGTGTACCAGAATCTATATGCACGTGAAAGATGAGATTTAAAGAAAATGCACGACCAACATTGAATTTGTCTATTATATATTTTCCATAGGATAGTAACTCTTAAAATAGTATTTCAACATCACAGCTTGTTATTTAAATAGATATTCAGTAAAAGAAAAAATAAAAATAAAAAACTTTTTCTTATTTACGATCAGGCTTTATAGAGACATTAATTAGCAAACAAAGTGTAATTTTCTCAAGGTAGCAATGGTAAATGAAAATTTAATTTCTCTATCCGACATAAGATTCTGGTCCATCTATAGTTGAACTATGATATTTCTTATTCTACGAAGCACGCTATTTCTTACACGCGGTCGATAATGTTCTTCCGTCGGACTCTATGTATTTCCGGCTTGTAAACTCCGATGGTATTATACAACATTTTATGTTATCAACACATTAATATTATCTTTTCACATTATTAATGCTTTGAAATTCAGAGATTGTCATTTATTTTGTTTTAATTTTGGAAGATTTTTTCTATTCTTTTCTTATTCTACTCGTAAAAG
>MOOZ01000257.1:917822-962431 GCA_002930495.1 Cecropterus lyciades
ATAAGAGTGGAGCAGTTAAAGAAAACGTTGCAAAATCGGGAAAATATTTTTATTTTTGAGAGCTTTCCTTGCTTACGAGTTGAGGAGAAAGTTACGCAAAAATCATATATTACGAAATTGTTCCCCTTTAAAAGTTCTAAAAATAAGTCCACGACAGTATATGTCTAGTTTTTAAGGTTGAATCACTATAACCTTTTTATGGTATTCAAATTAGCCCTAATATTTGCGAAGGTGTGTTAATACACATGATGTTAATTCTTATCCACATCAACCCTTAATCTGGCAAGAGAAAAAAGTATGAAAAAATATAATATTTTTTGCATCTTCGGCTTCACTAGGAGTAGGGAGGACTTGGAAAATAATTTTTAAAATCTGGTATATCCCAATTTTCTGAAAATGCATGTTCAGTATACTGGACCTTACCAGGTCATAAAGTTGTCAATAATTTTGATGTGCGGTATAATGCACATTGCTGAATTATTACTTTTTAGGACTTATATCAATTTTGTACAAGTTATTAATTTTAAGATAAGAATAAAACGCTAGAAAATGTCATTTTTAATTTAATATAAGGAAGGTACTAAGGAACGTTTTACTTTTTTCTTACTTACAGCTACATGAGATCTATAAAATACAATCAGTCAATACAAAAAGATATGTACCTAACAATTATTGCACTGAGTTACGGATGAAATACAACAGTTTTAATCATATAATAATCAGTCAACATATTTAGGAACTTTTACTTACAATGGTAACTATAAAAACAATTTCTTTTACGCACTAAACACAGCCTTTGATTGTACCTTACATAATACACATCAGTCTTATTTTTATACATAGTTTGCAGTATGAGTTGCCAAAGCTAGGGTAGTGACCTACACCATCTTAGCGGACACTATCATCTGTTCGACAGTTGTCGTTTAGTACACGAGATCTTCCTTTATTCTGTAACTCTCTTGCTAATTGGCACCAAAAAGACTTCAAAGCCATATGCTTCACTCCCCGTCTACTGCAATCCCTACGAAAAACTAACCAAGCGTTGTTCACACAAATGTCGAGCATTTGAGAAAAGATTGCATTATACCAACGTGGGCTCTTGTAAGTTGTCCGGTACAATGCAATCAGCATATCGGCAAGATCGACGGCCCCCATATGGTTATTATAATGTTTTATAAGTTCCGGACAGTCCACGTCAACTCGGGCTTTCATTTCCTTGCTGTACCTCTATATTTCTCACTCTGGGTAAGCATCAGCGTACGTACTGAGCAGAGTGACCACTTTATTATCATACCATCTAACTACCGCTATCTTATTGTCATTGTCAGCTACTTGGCAATAAACCTTTATTTTTTAAACATTTTTCAACAGTAGTTTTTCGCAACCTTTGAGCCTCTTCTGACGTATAGTACCAAGAGTAAAGATACCATATTCGTTTCTTTAATGTTGAAAAATAACTGTCAAAATACGCAGGCTCGCGTCTGTATCGTCTTGGATAAAGAAACGATAACTTTAACACCTTAGGTTAAGGTTTCTTCATAATGCGAAAACTGGATGTATCTAAAGGTATTTTCGCCTCCATCCTCCACAAAGCAAGCGCCTTTTAACACCCCATTTATTGGGTTTCATGGGATTGTATTGTCTCCTATTACCCGCCTTTTTGCCTTTATGAGGTATGGCCAACTCATCAATGCTATATCTCATTTCTTTCCTCCTCACCTTCTCTACAAAAGGTCTTACTTTAAAGTATCGATCCGAATCTAGACCCGAATTATCAGGAAAATGGATGTATCTGCGTATAGCTTCAAACCTTTTCAATGACATGATTTCGGCAATCGCTGGATAGCGTAATTCTTTTGATCAATAATAGGATGGCAATTTTACAACACCCATAGGTAGCAAAACTGGTGGGCTGGTGGACGGTAATACTTGGCTGATGATTGAGGTTAGAGGTACTGCAAGTTCTTGGTATTCTGGCTCGCTACTGGGTATCTCATCATCAGACGTATTATTTATCTCTTCATCACTATCGAATATTTTCAGATTTTCTTGTGACGATGGTAAAGATGGTGCGTCAGACGACAACTCGTTAACTTCTTCGAGGTTTGCGTTTATTATATCCTCTTCATCCGAATTTGTTTCATTTTCTACGTCTGATGTAGCGTTAATTGGTGGCACTAGTGGCAATATCTTTGAGGCGTGTGATGTTTGTTAGAAGAGCTGCAAATAATATTATTGTTAGGAAATATAAAATATTATTACACACACGAAACACGCATATTAGTTCATAAAATCATATTAACAGTTACATTTCTGACTAACTGGCAGTGTCCATTATGCTACACATAACAAAATATCAGTAAAATAGTACGTAATTGGCAATGGTAAATATACTGGACACGCGTATTTCATTGAATATTATATTTTATTAAATATATTGAGAGTTGATGAATAATCATTGCAAAATAAAATAACAAATAAATTGAGACTTACCGAGAGCGATCGCGACACGTCCGTCCTCGCTGACATTCGGCGACGACTAGCGAGCGAAGCGCACTCGCATCATGCTCGAATTTCTTTATACATTACATTATGTTAAAAATAAACCATTGGAATTAAAAAAAAATACTGAAACACTTTTACTATATATTTTTTCAAAGTTGATGTTCAGTATATTGCACAGTATCGATTTAAAGGTAAGTTATTTATTACAGGCACTTAATTCTAAACAAAATAGCCCTTGACAGCATATGATTTCAACGAATATGTTATAAATAGGAGCCAATAGACTTGTGTGACAAAACTATTGGCTCCTATTTATAGCTACATATAAAGCATTAGATAAGTTAGAGTCATTTACTGACATGTAGGAACTATAAGAATCATCAGACATTTTTATGTAGATAAATATAATATATATAAATGAATGAAAAAAATATAATCTTTTTGTTATTTTTAAAGGTAAGCTGCGCCTAATGATGAAATTTTTTTCCAAAGGGAACGTAGACTTCTCAAAGTTAAAATATGTACACCGATGATAGATAGGCACATAAAGCAATCATAACAGTCAAATTATTATGTTATAACACATAACATTATTTTTTGTTTTTAAAGAAAAGTTTATGAGACTAATAGTTGCATTTTTAGACAGATTGAACTGTACACATTTTCTTTTATGCCAGAAAAAATATTAGATACAAGTTATCTTCTTAAGATACTACGTTTAGGATAATGTGTCAGATAACCCTTTCAGACACACAGGTACACACTTCAAACTTATAACACCCCCTTTCTGCGTTGAGGATTAAAAATAAAACGTATGGTTAAAATTGTTACCTAAGGAAGATAGATAGTAAATAAAGCGACACTGGGTAAGTCTCTTCATCTTACGTATCCACGTAGTACGTACTTTCTCCTGTATTGACGTCATACTTAAGACTAGACAGGGAGACGCCGGAGCCATCGATCCTGTCGTTCATTCAATGCCAGATCCCAGCCAGGCCAGGGTTTGTAGGCGCCCCGCCAACCCACCTACAAACAGCTGACCTTTGACGATGGTTACGGCCTTGAGTAAATAGAGTTATCATTTTCTTCTTCAAAGGAACTTTCATACTTGAAATTATTTCCAAATTGTCAACTCGGTGTAATACTATGATAATAATTATTATCACAAAACAATTGTTATACGCCTGTAGAAATTGTTAAGGCAATAAGTTTCTATTCAGCATTAATAAATAATAAATCAATTTTATACGTTTACAAATAATGTAAGCATACAAAAGTACATAGAAGGAAGGGAGTGTGAAGTCTTGTAAAATTATTTTAACAAGTCACAAAAAAGGTTTTGATTCTATCTATAACAAGTAGTAGTTACTACAAAAACTGTTAGCAGAGGCATTGCAAGTCTCCTCTACACAAAAATATCAGTAGAATTTTCATCTCCTACACGATTGACTAAAATTACTTATTTAACCTTAGAAATAGGTGTATATGGAGGAGGCGTTTTCCATATTTTGTACCAGAGTTTGAACAACATTACAAGCCCCTTCCGCTTCAAGCCCTTCGCAAAAGATAATCCAGGAGGCGCCATTGTTGTAAAGTACCTAATATTTTGCAGTTTGTACAAATAAGTAGGTAGATATGTTTTCGAATAGGCGAAGTTAGTCAGAATGATAAGTGACGTACAATTTCAAAGAGATTAATATATGATGTAAATAATATGTAAACTGTTTCAAAAATCTCTTGGTTGTTTTTAGAGTAACTGAAAAAAATATTAAAAACAACCAAGCACATTACGCACTAAACACATTAAGCAGTCCGCCTCTTTTGTTATCATAGGATAGGAGTTTTTGAGCATCGTCGGAGACAATTGTTGCAGTTTGAAGACATCCGACGCGGTTTGGCCACTAACTCATATCCTTTCCTCCAATAGACATTGTGGAATATGCTATCATAAAAAGGGTAACAGCAAACACGAAAAATGTACCAATATCACCTTATAATGACATTGAAATAAAAATCAGTTTAATGGAAATGGTCAAAACCTTACCACTAACAAGCCCTTAAAAGGGATCATTACAAGGGGACATAATTCTTGTTGCCATAAATGCCACAGATATAACAAGCCTTGTGAAAGTTAGTGTTATCTTTCCTTTTAATATTATCGCTGTAACGCCGAACATTTTGCCCTTGATAATTACCATCGCGTGTATACACCGCACGGGCATTCTATGTTTCGTTATTGTAGGTAAGTATATATGTAGGTACAAAAAAGGTAAGGTAATGCCTAGAGCGTAAGTATACAACTTTAAGTCGAACAACTGTTAGTTGTACGTTATAAGTAGTTATATGGAAATACATGCATATCCGCATAAGACCAGCATTAAATAATTTAAATATATGTTGGTTTCTTCGTTCTGGTTCAAAACTTCGGGACTATGTGTGTACATAGTCCCGAAGTCGACGCTCAACATATTTTGTTACATTACATCGTCGAATCTATGTCCTACAAGTATATGCGCGCCGTAGATTAAGTATACGTGTAAGTGGATTGTGTTCTTTCAGACCTTCATGGATGGGTTTAAGACGGAGTTGCGAATATGGCACTGGCCATGCTGCCAAGGAAGGTCATAGTCTCCATGACGAGGTTCTTCAACGGCATACTGTGCACGGGCTACTTCCCGAAAACCTGGACGAGAGGCTCGCGCTGAAGCGACTGCGTCCGTCACTTGTAGTAAGGGACGAGCAGTTCGGTTTCCGTACGGGTCACTCGACCACGCTGCAGCTGACGCGGGTGATCCACCATCTCACAAGTGAGACCAATTACGGTCGATACATGGTCGGCGTTTTCCTCGATATCGAGAAAGCGTTCGACCGCGTGCGGCACCTTGGGCTCATTTGTTAGCTGTTAGATTCGCTCGTATCCGCGCTGTTGGTGCGACTAATAGCATCGTTCCTAGATGGACGGCAGTTCATTGTATCGGAGAACGCAACCTCAGACCCCCGCCCAATATGTGCTAGTGTGCCGCAGGGCAGCTGACTTTTGCCACTGCTCTACGCTTTCAACACAAACGTCATTCTCACCTTCGTAGTCACTTAAGACAGTGGGAAAGGAACGTTGAGCGCGCAGCAGAAACTGTTTCTCAGGGCCATTATCGTGACGGGTCGCTAAGTTCGGAACGATGTGTTGAGACGGGACCTCAAGGTGCAAGCCGTTCTGTAATTGAGGAATTCCTCATATATAGATAAATTAGTATGGCCGCCAAGACATCGTAGGGTGGGTCCACCAAAATGTCTATCAACAAATTCTCATCTACAAAAGAGAGAAGGGTGTGATTAAGAGTAAGTGGCAAGCATAGACAAAACTATTTAAAAATGCGGAGATTGCGATTCGGACTCGCAGGCGAAGGTAGCATTATCATTAAATAAAGTTGAACAGCTTTCCAACTACCCACATAAGTTTATTTTCATAGTGTTTGTATGAATTTCAAAGTTGATAGCACTTTTTCAAAAACCGATTAACATTAATCGGTTTTTGAAAAAGTGCTATATCTCAAAAACTGTCAACCGTATCTTGTTCAAACTAAGTTTTTTTGAAAGTTTTGCTTGACATGTACAACATATGTTTCATCCAGATTTTTCATTTTGTTAGTTTAAAAGTTAGAGGTGGGGGGACATTTTACCGCTTTCAAAACGGTAAAGTATCTTATCTCTCAAACAATTGAATTTGAGAAAAAACGGTTTTAGAAACCTCAATGTCATTTTTGAAGACCTTTCTATAGACACCCCAAACGTAAAGTAAGATGATTGTCTTTTTAGTTTCAGTTCCATGTATGGGGAGCCCCCCTAAATTTATTATATATTTTTTTTATTTTTGTACATAATTCGGAAAGCGGTTTACAGAATACTCTTACCTACCAAGTTTCAACTCTGTAGTCTTAATAGTTTCTGAATAAAGTGGCTGTGACATGCGGACAGACGGACAGACAGACAGACAGACAGACATGACGAATCTATATGGGTTCCGATTTTTGCCATTTGACTACGGAACCCTAAACTCTGAAATGAAGGAAACATATCGATTAATAATTTAAAGCGTTATTGAACATTTAAATGATATGTACATATACATGCATGCAAACACAATATGAGCAAGTATCGCTGAAGTGATTTGCCAATATTGAGTGAAATCCTAAATATGTGGCGTTGTCACGAATATGTACATCGTATATACGCGAGTTCACTAAGGGCATGTCGACGAATTACTTCGCCAAAAATACTTTGGCAAAATTAAACACGACTATAATAATAATGAAAGAACAGGTACACATATACCTATGATGAATCATAGTTTGGTCAAAACGCCATTATTGTGCTTGTTAGAGAGTGAAAATATAATGGAACTTCAAGTGTAATGAGTTGGCAATTTTCGTTGTAAGTATCCTAATTCTGATAGATAATGTTGCGATAACTATAGCTAGGTATAGTACATTGCAAAAATTTCCCTCGAAAAAAAATGTTCCTTATAATTTGAACATGATAGCATGAATTCTATGCTAACTTCTTATTGCGTTTCTTAATATCTGTATTTGGCTGAACCTTGGCAAACGCATTACCGTTACGAAATTATGCTCTAACGGTCAGAGTCATATACGACTGCATATGTTAATTATCCACTTAGTTTTTCAATATTCTATTTTGCAGCGTTTATCTGTCTGCATATATATTTACGTCAAAAATCTTAAGTGTGGTGTGAAGTGTGTAGATTCATTTCATTCCCCTTGTGAAGTGTGTAGATAAATTTCTAGACATAGGTAAATTGAAAGATAAACAAATACTCTTTATTTATAAATGTGTTAAATAAATTACAATGTAAGTGTTGTACGTACATTCGTCGTTTCAATGTTCTATCAGCAAGTTAATAGAAAGAGCGGTAATGTAGGAAAATTGCTTAAAATGCCAAAAATTCCATTGAATGAAAAAACTTAAGACCTTCACTTTTATTGAAATTCGTAATTACATTTACTTTCTCTTTTATGCTTTGTATTCACTTGGCTCACATCTCGACACCTTACATGATACTCTATATAGCTCTATATAAAGTCCTCTTAGTACAAGTTTTTGTTTTCGTTTTCGTTCTTAAATTGTACGGGCGGTGTGGGTGAATAGTACGTAGGTGGTGATTGTCTGAGGAAAAGCTCGTAGTATGGGCAAAGATGGAGAAAGATTATAGAAAAGGGTGACAAACAGGACGACGACCCCCGCATTGAGGAAGACGAAGCAGGAAGGGACATTTATCAACTCGATGCTCCATCTTTAATTATATAACTTTACAACAGGATACATGTATAAGTATATAAGTTTTATAATACCGTAGATTTAAGTCCATACCTACTGCAAGCGCCAACTATAATTATGTTGAAGTGCCTAAGTGCTTATTGTACATCAAATAATAACCATCAACCACGTTTCTACTTCAATTACCTTATAATTTTGTTATGGAAGTAGAAGGAATCCATGCGAAGTGGCTACTAGAATTCACACAGAGATATAAACACTTATAATTAATCCCAAATAGATATTTTTCTATATTGGAGGCCTGTAATAAGTGTATCATTTGTAGTTTTAATAGGTACCTTACCTTCCTAACCTACCTACTTACGAATTATGAGGTACTTATAAAAACGTATAAAATCCATGATATAATAAGTCTATAATCATAAGTAGTTTATTGTTCAGATAAATTAATTGTTGGTTGTACATTTCTGACTTAAAAAGGTTAGGATACAGATAATGTATCAAATAGGATTATATTATATTATTTTCAATTAAAAGTCTATTTATTATATGTATTTCATTATTATTTTATTTATTTATTATTTTGAGTTGTAGTTTTGTTGTTTTACGTTAAGTGTATACTGGCAAGTAGCGGGAAACCAGTGATGTTACCGAATGGCTACCGTGGAAGATCAGCGCTAGCTGTTTACGGACAGCAGTTTAATTGCTGTATATTTCTTATTGGTTTAATTTTAACTTGCTTTATTATATGTATGTTTGTAGGCCTTATGACGAATAAAAACTCTTATTTCTTTCTTTCTTTCAAATTGTATCATCAAAATGTGTTCTTAATATTTACCTAAGTAAGTACTATCATTTGTATTGATAGGAGTCTTACGTACCGCTGATTTCGAGAAGAGTTTGTTTTAAAATGTGATGAGTTGTCTTTAATTTTATTTAAGATAATCAGGCAGTATCTACGTTTAATATATACACGCTCTTGTCTTTCTCTAACAAATTAGCCGGTGTACCCCAATAGAAAAATATCCGCACAATTAGTATTCAGTCATTGTCCTTGAAAACAACCACGAGAAATGTTTCCACTGCTGTGACTGTGAAGTAAACAACAATAAGTAATTGCGTAGTGGTTTCCGATTCTCCACTGATGTCTACGATACGTTACCTATTTGACGCCTGCTAAAAAACCAATAGTACCACTTAAGGTACCTATATTGGTTCCTATATACCTAGCTCCCCATATTACTGCACCGTTTGCTCTAGAAGTTAAAATACCACAAGACCTATTTCTAATCAACATCTAATCTTAATCAGAAAGCGAAGAGAACTTGCTGAAAGCCTTCCGACTTAATCCTCAGAGAGAGAGATTAATGTACATATATTTGAATAACATGTAAGTACCTATACAAGGGCGTAAGTATGTATCTCAGACCTATTTCTAATTAATAACTAGTACTAGAAAGTAAATCAGAAACTTACTAAAGGCGCAACGTAATGAAACAAAAGCCTCTAAACATTCTACGAATATATAAACGCTTTCTTCACTCATAGCCCCACAGTAGGATATTTTCCTGTGTCGTGAGTGCCATGGACACACAAAGACGAATACACAAACACCCAGACCCAGAACAGAAATCTAAACTCAACAGTCAGATGTCTGCCTGGCCGGAGATCGAACCCGGGACCCACTGCGTGTCAGACCGGTATGGTGACCGCTCAGCCACGCGGGTCGTCAATATATGTACATATATGGGCTGCATATTTTTTACACCGGCATTATACTGGCGGATCCAGGGTTAGTGGCTTTAGAGTGCCTCTCCTAGATCTGAATGTAAGTACTTAAGTCCAGCTGTCACATGGCAAAATTTCAGAAAGAAGGACGAACCTCCCCGAAATCTATACTAAAGGGATCATCTTTCTTATCGAAAAACTTTTTCTTCGCCATCAAATTCTTTGAAAACCCTGTCGAATCAAACAACCTAAGAAACATCAGGGATGCACCAGTGTTGATCAAAGTTACAGTGTTGTACCTACACGTCAATCGTGCTGGTGACAATGGATAAACACCCCGTAATTTTCGTCAGTGTATTACGTCAGTTACGGATTCACGAAGCTTTTCTCTGGGTTTGTTCTGTTTAATGCACCGACGACAGACATAACCCACATGAATGTAAGCATTTAGAAAATATCGAAAGTCCGTGCATTTAGAGTAATATAGACATTTGAGAAAAATACTTTTGTTCCATTTATATATTCTCTGTTACTCTGAAGAGTAGCTGTATTCAGGAAATATATATTAGCTTTTACTGTGTAATGTACTTAAAAGTAGTTTACATTGGTTTATAATGAAAATAGCTAGTTTATACATAAGTATAAACTAGCTATTTTCATTAAATTTCTTATTCATAGTTTTTACATTTTTGTTCACCCCATTGAAATAACCAATACTGACTGTATTTAAACCTGGTATACCAACGTATTGCCTTCATGAAGTAGTGTCATATATGCCTTTTATATAGACCTCATCTTGAGTTAACATTTAGTCTTAATTTTGTTTAAATAGATTTATTCTATAAACAGTTAATACGTTTTAAAGTCAAAATAATTTTTTAACATTGTGTAATGTGGTCTGTGGTGTTAACTAAAATTAATAAGTTTGTATAAAACTTCCATTAAATGTAATCTTCCATAAAATTGCTGTGTAGTTTATTTTAAATGCAGGTGCAACCGTGAGAGACTCCTAGTTGATAATGAACTTATACGTTCAAGAGATGCTTATTTTGCAACATAATAACTCGAAGCAACATAATATATGTTGTCAGCAAAAATCCGAGTAATGTACGTGACATTCATGTCGTTTCTTTAAGACCTAACAATAAACCCATTTATTTATAAAAGTAAATAATAAAATAATCATCCACTGGTAAATTTTAAACCAGCTTAAAAAACTGATAGGTTTTACTTTTAATTAGTCCCTGTTTTACCGTAAACATCGTGAGGAAACCTGCATATCTGAGAGTTCTCTAAAAAAAGAGTTCTCAAAAGGTGTGTGAAGTTTACCAATTCGCACTTGGCCAGCGTAGTGGACTATGGGCTAAACTTTCTCTGAGAGAAGACCCATGTCCAGCACTGGGACAATAATGGATTGACGACGACTAAGGGCACAGTTGCAGTTGAAGTAATGAGAGATGAGTTAATCCTAAAGGCACGCCCACTCAGCGAGGTGACGCAATAAAATCTATTGAAACAATGATAATGCCTGATAAGCGTGTAAGGAAAATCACGATGGCAGTGACAAAACACCGCCTTCATTGAAAGTATGCAGTTCTTTATAGTCAATACACATACTTAGGTACTTAAAATTGATGTGTGTCTTCACATTAACAGCCATTTTTATAAGTTAGTAGTACGTGGTGAAAATGTACTACTAAAAGTATAGCTTGTGTGTTTTTTTAATTTAGTCTAATTTATCAACCAATAGAGATGTGCGTACGTGATTTTAATATTAAAACGGGACTGAACGGATTATTTATTGCAGGATCCTAATAACTTAAAAAAATCTCCTCATTTAGCTTTGTACAACAATATGAAGAACAAGAAACTACAACGTTTACCGACTTCATACTATTGGGCGTGAATTAAGATGTTGAAATACAGAATACTTTGCATCAATTTGGTCAATTAGCGAACTTTTCAGTGCAAAAAGGCACGTACCTGTTGATTGTCCATCGTACATCGTACGTTATACATACTTACACGTACGTTGAATATACGTAATTTATACATATCTTTTACACACTCATACTAACAAATGTGTGTAATTATAAAGCGTTCGAGTTCATTAGGAGACATAGGTAATTGATGATCAGATATAATATTAACAATATTTCAGTAATATAAATAATATAAACTTAATTAAGCTGGGTGGACCATGAAAGGCCACCTTAACGAATAAACGGTTATTATTCCTTCATTTATTGCATAAATAAAAGAAACAAATTACTAAGAAACACTTTGTTTTATTGTGTATATTTATTATTGTTTTTATTCTACATGTAACCACTATTTATTAAACTTAATTTTTAAAAAGCTCTTCCAAATGAGCTTACAAGGAACAGGGTTCCTTACAAGGTCCAATATTATAAATCAGTCGTTCAACATAAAACTATAGTTGTAATAATCGAAATCTCCACTTTTAATAAAACTATTCAAAAAGCTCTTTTACTTAAAGGAAACATTAAATGCTTAATAAACTAAAATCTTCTTAAAAAAACTAAAGGAACATGCCTTGAACACCATCGTATAAATAAGAATATATTACTTGAAATTATTAAAAAATTGTAATAATGGCAACAATTATAATGGTAATATCGATAACAATTAAGCTGCCAATGCGATTTAGATTGAAATTATAAAAAAGTAAGGCCTTGTAAGGCCAAAATGTTCCCATGAAGGCCAAACTGACAATTATTATCTATGACCAGTTTTTTATATTTAATAAAATAATAGACACTACGCGCTTAGTACTCTTATTATTACGAATTTATAATATGGCATCATCAACTATTCCAAAGATTGAAAAACGAAAATATAAGTGCGACACATTGTGAAATTATAATATTTCCTATTTTCTTTATTCCGTGCATAAAATAAATTAAAAATATAGCTGTAATAAAATAATTTTGAACAAAATGTCTATTCAGTCCGACTTAAAGAGTTGAATAATTTTATTAATAAGAATATTATAAACGTAAAACATGGTTTCAACTTTCATGGTAGGTACGTGTTTATAATTAAAAGCTAAGCATTCATATTTCCGTGTTTTGTAAATTTTCCTAGTAAGGTCTACTAGAAAGGCCAATCATCAAATTTTTGATTGGCCTTATAAGGAACCATCGGCTTTCCTAGGAAAACTACCGATATTTTAACTGAATTTGAAGAATTTTTTTTTTTTTATTAGTATCATAATCAATTTTTACACGGCAATTTACAATAAAAGTAAGATAATAATACGGTATTTACAGAAGAAATTACCTACGAACGGGGGGCACCCCATTTCTAAAGTAGCGATGCGAGCGACTCGCCATTGCGTCTGTGTTCTTAAATTTGATGGAGCTAAGTGCAAGAGGAAGGAATTTGTCACTACATGACAATAACTATGATTTTTTTATAGTTGGCCTTCGAAGGAGCATGGACTTAAATGGTCCTTGTATATAGTCCAGAAAGACATGAGATAACTAAATATACTATTTAAAACTCGCCTTAAAATATGAAATGATAGGCGAAAAATAATTAATACAGTAATTATATATCAAAATATAAATCATATGATACGTTTAGTGGAGGTTTAGGAGTGTTTTTACAGTATGGAAGTAGCAAACGAGAACGCAGCCCACCTGATGGTAAGTAGCTACTGCCGCCTATGGACATCTGTAATCAACCCTAGTTAAAATCAAAGTAACACAGATGCCTTGCTACCCCTAACAACTAAGATGAAATGCCTCGGAAAAGTATGTCTCCCTTGCAACACCTTTCAGACCAGAACATAACAGCGCATAACTCTGCTGTTATTAGGCAGAAATAGGTGTTCCGGTGGTGCTTCGAATTATGTAATTGTTTCACTAATGTGTGTACATGTTTTAAAATAAATTTGAAATATTCTCTATGTAAAATCGCAAATCATTTGTAAATGTCGTGTTGTCAATTTAATTTACTTCTTTTCAGGCTCAACGAATTTAAATATTATTTAACTAAGAGTATTGCTTATAGTTGTGCCGGGCGGGATATGCCGTGTGTTTCGGTCATGAATTGTATCACTCTTCCCGTGGATGTCTTAGGAGGCGGCTAAGGGACAAAATCTAGGAGATTTGCAGCATCATGTTCCTGTGTCACATCAATACATACTGTGGACACCAACGCATATTCCAGGGGCGGTGACCTATATCTATCAGTGGACCTCAAATGTCTGATGGGTGAATGTGTTGGGTATAGTTATGTGTTATAATTTTATGGAGACCAGAATTCCATGCATGCCCTTTAATGTTTTCACAAGTACAACATGGCTGCGACAAAGTGGCAACAAGCAGGGCAACTTCTATTACCTGCGTTATGTTACCTATAAAAACATATCAGTCAGTATAATTCGCACTGATTTAAGCAGGTAATTTACGAGGAACAGCCAGATATTACATGAGTGATAGTTAACGTTGATGACGGTCGCCAGACGCCAGCTCATGCTTGCAATCGGTTGTCAGTTGCTGACGACAGCCGGCAACATTTAAGTAGTCAGACTACATGAACTGCCGCTAATGCATTAGTTCATTAGCGGTAATAAGAACAAAGCTATGTATTTTGAGGCGAAGGCGAGGTGTTTTGGTTATGGTATCATGTAAGTGTTCTTAAGAACACGTTGACTTTTGGATGGTATTGACTTTGTAAAGTTGATCTGGATTGGCCACTAAAACCCACCTATAAAAGTGTCATAGTACTGACTGACTATGTACACTTTTCAGACAGACGTTGCGTTTAGTTTTCCAACCACAAATTCACCCTCACATTTGTAAACAGACGGTTGTAAACATAACATTTTTGCAGGAAAACACAAAAGTTCCCCATTTAGGCGTAAGCACAACTATATGGAATGGCCTAAATCCATATCTATACTTTAATTAAATTATAAAGCTGTAGAGTTTGTTAAGTTTAACTCGCTTATCTTAGGAACTACTGCTTAGAAAACAAAATGTTTTAAATAGTCCATTTATTGATGAATATAACATCACGCTATGTTTGTTTTTTTTCTTATTTTGTGACCGCGGGGCACAGCTAGTATATAATAAAAATGAAAGTTATTGGCGCTTGAGACGATTTTTTTATAATTTTGAGTCTGTTTGTCTGTGATTGATCGCATCAAAACCAAACTGCTGCATTTGATTTAAGATATTTTATACATTCTTAGTCCGTACAAGCGGTGACATATTATTTATCTTTATTTTATTAAAATCCATCAAGTCTAACAAAAGTAATGGACAGTTTAAAATCAGAATTAACTTTTCTAAAACTGTTCTATGTGATCTATGTTGCTAAGTTGAGTAGGTGTTTAAAATATAGTTGAAGGTATTAAATATCTGTAAAATGTATATCAATTGTCGCGGAGCTCAACTAGTAATAATTAAAGAACTCATTATTACGTTAACTTACTTTAACAACATAATTATTTATTACAGACGATTATTATTAACTAAAAATATCCCTTTAATTTAATATTTTCATAAAAATAATTAAGTTGGCTATAAAAATTGTATTATAAAATGGCAATTGATTACAAATAAAATAATAAAAGCCCCCGGTAATTTCCAAGAATTTAAGGCTTCTATAAACATCATTTTAGTGTTTCGTTAGAACTTTAAAAACCAGGGTCATATTATTATAAATGATAAAAATAACCGGGTTTTGCAATAAGTTATTCTTTTGATAAGTCGTCTAAAGCAGGTGATGTGTGAAACCACGTTTTCTAAGTTGATTGGACTACGAAAATGACGATGTTATTAGCACCCGCGCTGTGTACAGACGCCCATTATTTCGCACGTCTAAATTGTGTGAGGATTTAATTTGCAGCTCGCCACCTATGTAAGATACAGATCTTTATGTCGACCATCCTCGTCACAAACCAGAAATGTCTCGATGTTATTGCGCAGTCGGACTTCTTGGTTCAGGAAACAACACTACCTATATCGCTTGTTATAAATAGATGTCCTATTGTTTATGTCAGCCGTATTGTGGTATGTTTTCAAGTTGTTATATTCCGTTGTCATATGAGTATAAAGATGCGGTTTCGATTCCTGCACATACTTGACACATGATCACACAAACATTGCCTTGGTCAGCAAGTACATAATTACGTAACTTAACTGCGTGATTACCACACCCGATGGAGCTGAAATTATTTTGAAGGTATGAGAGTTATAAACCTATTAAAAGCTATCCTTTTAAAATACATTATCATTATCTTATTATTTCAGGCCTTTATCACCGCAAAATATCTGTATATCTGTATTATGCTATAAATGATTACGAATAAGTAGTTGCTTCTCATACTTTATGTACCCCAAATATACAGAATAGGATGAGGATATGGGCCATGTTATGTAGAGATTAGAGGTTATGTAGAGGTCTATTAGAAATTACTACATTTTTATAACTTATTTTCTTCTTTTGTTTGCAATTGAAATTGAGGCTGGTTCATCCACGGAGGTAGCACTGCTACACCTATTTCTAAAGTCAAGCAGTTTTTGCATTTGGGTGGCGTGCGATTGGCGCACTCTATTACTATTTATATATGGGGCGACCATTTTAGTCCACGGAAGTAGCAACGCTACAATCGTAGACCTTAGATTGGGTAATTATATTATCTGAAGTTGACCGCATGTGTCTATGGGTGGCAGTGACCACATACTATCAGATGGACTTCACGCTTGTTTGCTCCTTCTTGACACGAATAAAAAATAGTTTACCCCTAGAAACATTTCGTCAGGTAAGCATTGGAAACTCGTTGTTCCCACTACAGTGACCTACTGCAAACGAAAGGACAGATCAACCTGTTTGTTTAAAAATCTCAAGACTATTACATAGTTTCCAATTCATCACAACCGGAACCTAAACGTGCCGTCTAAAGCTAACATTTACCAGTAACATTCAGCCATGGGAAAAACACGCCATGCCCATTTTAAGCTTGGCTCTTTAATATGATGCCGTCTTTCCATCAACATATACCTGCGCATGATTCTCCACAGAATGTGAAGTGTTCATGCTGTTGGAGTAGAATAAGCAGCCAATTATGTTGGATAAGTGGAATTACTAGATATGTCATACCTTTGAGAAACAATGGAGAAGCAAGGGTGCCGTCAGGATTATTTTCAAGGAGGTGCATCTGCATCACACACACATGCACATGTACTATTAAGCAATATAAAATAAAGAACTATACATGTATAAAATCGGGTAAAAATATTTTTTACCCGATTTTAACAGACAGGGGGTGCAATTGCATCCACTTGCACCATGCTGCCGGCGCCCATGTCCCAAGTCTCATGCATACAGCCCTCTCATTATGTTTAAACTGCCACCGAGTGATTATTTTATCTTATAGAATTATTTCGTCGCCAACCCATTACTGTCCCACTGCTAGGGAAGCTGCTGCAAAGATCTTCTCCCAGAATGAAAAAGTTCTAGGCCATAGTCCACCGCGCTGGCCAAGTGCGAGAAGACTTCACACACCTTTGAGAACTTTTATAAAGAACTGTCAGGTGTGTTTGTTTCTTCACGATGTTTTACTTCACCGCAAAGGTTCAGGAATAATTAATTTCTAATGCACACATAACTTTAGAAATACCAGTGGTGCGTGCCTGAGTTTTGAACCTTGATTGAGAGGCCAAGTTTCAAACATTACGATATCACTGCACACTAGAACTATTTAATGATTATGAATTGTAGACATCATTAGGTATTTTGTAATAACCTTCATGTAAAACAGTTGTCATACATGAGATCAAGCACAAGGGCGTTACTACCCCTGAGTTTTGTTTTTACTGTTAAACCTAACGATAATGCAGACGGGCCGCCCGATGAAAAGTAGTCGCTAATGCATCGCCAGTTTTAAGTAGAGTTTCTTTCGCACCTGTTTTGACGAGCCTCATGTTCATTCCACCTTTACATACGTGGTGGCAAAAAGGAACGACCTAAAAATATATATTAAGATTATAGTAGATAACCGTTAAATAAAAATAATCAGCGGAATCAAAATCGAAAAAGGGCGGTATGTGGTTCGGTTGTAATTATTTACATAGTATCCTTGGTTTATTAAAGTTTAGTATAGGTTTGATTTTCGGTTTATAAAATTTGTACCACTTGACCATCGCTTCTGGCTATGTTATATTTGTTTTAATTGAGTGTAATAGAGAAACCATGGAGCGTTACACTTACTGTAACTAAACACCGAGCAGATGGCATGACCGTTTACGTAAGCATAAACTGACTATGGCAGGTTTGAAGCATTTATCTTCATGACTACCTCCTGACCACGACACAGTTACAAGTTAATATAAGGATTTATTTTTTACTAATGATGCGTGATTTCTAGACTTTAAGACTAAGTTATGGCCATCTTAAGTTTTAGCGATTCGTTGCCTGACAATTTCCCTTTAATAAGCGTTTACTCTAAGTAAATGAGCATAGATAAGAAGGAGCTTAGGCGGTCCGACCGGGAAGGTCGGACCGCGTAAGCCTTACGCATAGACGAGAAAGGAAAGAATCTTTAAATTTCGGAGTCTATTTATCCCAGACCTCTGTTGCACTGCCGAACACCACTGTTGGACTCTCACCTTAACAAAACTATACATTCATAAGTAAATGAAAAAATACTAAAAATCAACTCCTGGAAGTATTTATGATAAAATTTACCATCTTGAGCATCAAAACACAAATGAATCTGAAATAAGTTCCACTCGATGAATAATGGCTGACACGCCATTACAGTTCGGTAAGCATATTGAGTAGTTAATAATTTATTAAGGGGACGATGATTCTATGGCGCGGACCGCGTCGTTATGAATCGAAATGTACCCGTACTTCAGGGTCGACTGTATCGACGCTTTTATTGCGAAACTCATAATGTTTGTGATTAACGACTACATGCTTTGTTTCGGCAAGATAGTTTTATAGTTACTGGGAAGGGTTTCGTGGCGCCCGCTTAACATCTCGGATTTTTCCGTCAACCGCAGTCACGAATATTCATAAATATTTTATTATTCTATACAAATGTCGCAATAAAATCCTATTTACTTTACTGTTTGCTGAAATATGTATTTGGTTTGAATAATTGCGCTCTATCTTTTGATTTCGGAATAGTTGCGACTGTGATAACCGAGTTCTCACCTGCAATGTTCCTTGTATTTACTTTGCTTGGGGAATTACTTATTTATTGTGAAGTCCGTTTAAGTCTTATCGTAACCACAAGCTAATCAGGTGTAACTCATAAAATCCATGCAACAAATTACCATTTGAATATAAAAATTCCATGCGGCAAATAGTGCTACCGCTGTAGTTAATAGGAAGAAAAAATAATAAATCAATTGTTATAGAAATTTATGTAGAGCTGTTGTACACGCACATTTACTTTGCTTTTTTATAAATATGCGTGTCAAGTGAACCTTATTATTAAACATGTGATTGTTTTCAGCATTTGTCATCAACGGTAGTACGTAATTTGAATGTGTTCAACATCTTAGGCAGTCCGTAGTTGTGGAAATAATATTGTAGAATGTTTGTATTATAATCAACCGAGAAATAAACTTTGTTTAAATCCATCATTCTTTCTCGCACCGCCCCGTTCACCCCATCCCTGTAATTTACAAAAGTATTGCTCTAATTTTTGTTTTGAATTGCATATTGGAGTTAATATGTAACTCAATATTTACTGAAAACACTAGCAAAAATCTGAGTTGTAAATTAATTTCCACGGCTAAAGTTTTAAAAGAACTTATTTTAAACTTAAAAAACTCAAACATTTTATTTGATGATATTCAAATTTCTTATTATGCTTGGGTATGGGACATGATCATATTATTTGTATTTATTTACTCTTTTATATATTATTTATTTGGTCGTTTAACAGTAGTAATAATAGATAATAGTAATTTTGTTTTCTATAAAGTAATCATCATTGCCTATTCACATTCACAACACCATGTACAGTGGTATACAGGAGAGCTCTTTTTTTCAAAACTTTGAATAGCCTCCTTTCATATCGATCCGGGATAAATAAAAAGAAAATCCTTATCGATGTAATTTGGTAAACATAAATAGATTTCTTGTCATGAATTCTTTGGATATGAAATCACTTTTATCGTTATCCGATCTATATACCTACAGATAGATCTTGTATACAGATTCTATGAAAAAATCTCTGTAATCTTTGTCATATACATAAAAAATACAATAGATTGTACGTTTTATTAATGGTAGAAATGACAGTATACAAACTTTTAGGTATTTGTCTGTAAATCTATATTATTCCTAATAAAATTCCACGTAGAATTTAAAGGTAAAGGAGAGATATAAAGATTACAGCGAGTTGATAGTGGCAAACGTAACGTTACGATTCCTCAATATTAGTCATATTGTGCAACAGAAACGTGATGTATGTCTTAATGCCATTATTTATATAGTCTACTAAATAATTGAAATTCTTCAATACCAGACAATGCGCTATCAATACTACAAGAGCATAAAGTAATTATTCCTGATTTTTTCATATACCTACGTTTCAATACCTGAAAAACAACACTTTAGACGAGAATCGTAAGGCGCATATGATAAAAAATATTAATTTAACTGCGCCACGTCATATGCTCTTTAATTTCTTATGATACGATTTTTTAAAACTTGCGATGGTGTATACACGCGTGTATGGCTGCAGGTGACGTGTTTTAAACGCGCGACGGGCGTCGGATTCATGGCGCGGGTTCACACGGCAGATCAGTTACTTCATTGACGACTTTTTCTTCACCAAATAATAAATAAGTAATTTTTTTGTTTGGTTGAAATAATAAACGATCATGCAGTCCACTTGAAGGTAAGTGGTTATTGCCGCCCGTAGACATAATTTATATAGAACAGGGGTTTATCTGAAGTCAATCACAGATGCGTTCTCTACGCAATTATGACCAAAATTGTACCCGCAACGCTACATGAGAACCAAAGCGGTCACTCGCCCTGTGCACCTGCGCGAATTAGCGTTTACTATATTTATATATTGCATTTAATCAGCCATATAAATATTATATGTTTTACTTAGATAAGAGGTCAGAGTTAGTTGGAACGGTGTAAATAATAGGAGATGCAGCCTATAAAAATTGCACATAGAAAAGGATCGTATTACCATGCAATGTACAATTTAATACCAAAGCATTTTTCGATTCATTTACTCTACATTCTGCGACGCAGAATCTATCTACCTTTCATACGTAAAAGTATGAACTGGTGCTTCAATTGATGCAAACGTATCTTCTTTGTAATAATGCAATCTTGTGTCAATTCTATTAGAAAGTTAAGTCGAGAGGCTGCTCTCGATTGAAATCGCAAAATTGAAAGATAGGTAGGTACCCGATCAGTCGTGGACGTTTGCATTTGCGAATTATGTTGTCCTTTACGATATATAAATATATAGATTGTAAATAAATCTAGAAATATTATTACATTTAATGTTGATTTAACCTTCAGGACAGTCTTCGTTTTCCAATATCCTAGAGTTGACGGTATTGACGCAACTGATTCGCAACGAAAGCTCGTTAATTTGTTTGTCGCGTGCATCCACGTATAATATTTGCATAATATGCTAATACGTGCTCGCTTGTTATCAGTTTGATATTGTTACTACGTCTATAAAAAGCTGAAAGTTTCGTGTGATTCATTTCAAGAAGTATCAAATCTATGTATCTTGTTTTAATTGGATTTCTGATTAATTGTATTTCTATTTTCCTACTAACTTATAATTATATCCCGTAATATACTTAACGTAACAAGGTGGTTATTATTATAGTTTTATTTTTAACCAAGTGCCACTTGAGGCTTCAGTGTCACGCACACACAGGTACATCCTTTTATAAAATGCATCTTCATAAGTATAACATCTTGTGTGAGTGTAGCGGAATCATGAGTCACGTGTGGTGAGATAGGTGTGCAGTTTACTAGAAATATTGTGGAGTTGTTCTAATAGCTATCTGCGCTGGAGATGCGAAGGCGCCACGCAGCGGCTCGCTTCCACTCAACAGCGTCTGTTTCGCTTCCAAGTTTCGTCGTTAGGCCCGCGTCGCAAACGAAACGCGAATACGACTACGGTCTCATTCCATTCCTCGCTCTCGGTACGGTACGGACGCGCCCCACCCGTTCATTGCCGACTTGACTGCAAGAGTGGAACGACGTCCTCTTGCCGACGCGTCTACCTATCGCTACTAACTAAACTTTTATTTTCACGAATATATTTAAAAGTGAATTAAACGACTTCATTCACACGACGACGAGCAAAACGCCAGTAAAAACGGCGGACAAAACTTTATTGCTCGGCGAAATATTATTCGCAAATTTTGAACGTCGGCGATTTGTAGAGCACAAGTCGCTTTCAGTAATACGACTTGCAGATTTGATTTGTTACAGTAATATTAAAATTAAGTCAATTTTTATTTTTTGACGAATATTTATTATATTGTTAGACGTGGACAAGAAAAGAGCCGAAAATGTCGAAAAAACATCTTCACAACCAAGCTGCTATACCGTTAGCTCCGGCGGTGTTTAAGGTAAGTTTTTTTTTTTATATTTCCTATAGAGATTGTTTTGCGAATTTAAGATTTAAAATAATATATTTACAATAATTCCATGTTTCATTGGTACAACTAAAGCTATGCGATGTTTTCTGTTGGTTTTTTCATAGTTTATCGACTACCTCCGAATTAATTTAGGTAGTAACTATAAATTCACTATCGAATTTAAATAAAGTTACAGGCGTAAAACTGTTGCGGATTATAAATATGGCCTCGAAAAATCTGAACCGTAATTCGGTTGCTTAAAATTCAAGTTTACTCGAATTTAAATACTGAAAGACAGCGCTCTTTTTGTGAAGACAGTTTCGAGAGGATTTTTTCGCGTCATCATTTACAATTTGTGTTCAAACGCTGTGCGAGTATTCTATTTTTATTTTTTTTATTTGCTGAGCATAACTACAGATTTCTGGCTGATCTTTACTGTTTACTCGAATAAGCGGTTGAAGACAAATCATGTTACCTAATAATATTCTCGCAATACGTAATAACTGTAGAATGTTATAGATATACTTCAGTTATTAATTATACTTAGTACTTAGTGCAGTTTTTTTTTATTTTTCACATCTCACGGACTGCACAAACTTATTTAGATTTTTGTAGTCTCTAGTTGCGATATTTACGAGTACACTCAGAGCTTAAGTAGAGAAAGTGTGCAAAATTTCTATCATAGTTATTAATCTTTTATAATAATATAAATATAATTTATAATACGTAATAATAATATTTAAGGTTTTAAATGATTAATATTATAATGTATGCTTTTCAAATCTTAGTTATGTAGTATTTTAATAATGTACGGAAAATCCCCTGTAATAATACATAATTACGGGAAATAGTCGGTCCTCATCCGCTCACTTTACGCTTTTAGGTAGATGATACCAAATGATTTAATATTTGAATTAAATTAAGTGGTATTGAATAATTTATGACGCCCTTTTGTGATTCCTGAATAAAACTTTAATTGTTTTGTACTTATATGAATCGCCTATACAATGTGGATTATAGGAAAATACCTACGATTTATTATGTAGTTCCAAAACGGATTTCCAGTACTTATCGGGTTTATCAAAATTGAATACCGCCTTTGTTACACTCTTTTGTTCTTTCTGCCTTATTGTTACTTAAATTTGCATTAAAACGGGGTTGAATGGGTAATACGAATTTACTAAAAATAGATTGGAATAGATCGTATCATTTGGACAATTAAAAAGAAAAAGCTAGTAATACATGTACGTCACATTATATTGTACTAATTTGTGTACAGTAAAGTCGAAAACCATTTTTGTAGACTAATGTCATATGCGTTTTTTTTCTATTAAGTTGGCAATATTGTCCATTCGGGCAACTCCTAAATTTATATTATAATAAAACTAAATTTTTGGGAGTACACTTAGCACTTTAAAATATAGTCGAATTGAAAACCTCCTTCTTTTTTGAAGTCGGTTAAAAATTAGTAGGACGTGTAGAGAATACTAGAGTAAAATACGTTATACCTTCCTACTACCTTCATACTTAAATACATTAGATAAATACATAAACAGTATAAATCCACGTAGTTATCCATCAATCCATATAGTTTCCACAAGTTTTGTCTTTACGCCTAAAGTGGCTACTTAAGATATGGTATGGACGGTACTTAAGTTTCATGAATTTCACATACATAGTGCACATCGAAGTATACCTTAAGTTTAGAGGGCTAGCAAAGATTTTCGCGTAGCCGGATACATGAATTAAAATAAATATGTAGAGTTTCAGGAAGTTTATACAGTACCTATTTATTTAATAACTTGTATTTCCTTATCAATCGTAAACGCAAAGATAAACTATTAAGAAATTCGTATCTACGACACGGTGGTGTACGATCCAAGTTCTATAAAGAAAAGGACGAGGCATAGGTAGCATGTATTGAAAAACAGTTTCAAGCTACTTTCCACTTGCTTACACTTAAAAAATGAATTTAATAAAGTAAAACAGTTATTAGGTTAAACTAAATATTTTATAAATCAATTACATCAAACGACATGCACAAAAATGTAATAAAGGGCCAAGTTCGGTCCAAACTCATTCAGAAGATTCAGGGTTACCGGCTTCGTCCAAAAATGAGTTGAGACTTACCTTAAATCATAGGTATTTGAGTTGACAACGTTCTTTAATAGTTTTTTAAGAAAATATTTTCGCTGATATTACTGTAACTCATAACTTGGCAAGTTATTGTTTCATTGACTGATATTATAGAAGTTGCCAGAATGTTCCACCTGATATTGTTTCAGCGTAACTTGATACTGATGTGTAATTCAAACGTTTGAAATTCAAATTTAATTTTGAAATTCATCTTGTTTAAAATTAAATATTTAATGTGTACTAATAAAATTTATTTTGGCTTTATATTCCACTTTATATTATCACTGCTTACTTGAGGTTTTTTTTTTCTTTCTTGTATTATATTATTATAATAGTTAGCAATTGATTTTTTAATAAAATATGCATATGGTACCAAATTGACGTTGAAGTTAATATTAACAAATGGCTAAAAACGCGATAAGAAGTACTTTCTGGTGTGAAGATTGTTCAAAATCAAAATGTCGAAATGCATTTCATTCAAACGATTATATCTAAAACAGGCAATGTTAGTCAAAATAAAAAAGAAGCTATCCTGCCATTGGCACCAAATGAAAATCATGACCTTTTCAAAATGATACAAAAATTCAAACCTCATTGTTTATTTTTTTTTGTAATCCAGGAGTATCTGACTCGTTTATGATTATATAACAAACAGACAGACAATAGGTATACTACATATATCTCTCCATATGTATATTTACACAAGAGTTATCTTGTAATTAGTTTCGAGTGTAATTTAATACTCATAATGATACGTTGATAGACTATATCTATGAGACCTAATCAACCATCAGTGAAAGTACCTAAAACTAGATCATTACAGCGTGTATGCTGTATGCATATTCTCAGGGCTGGCAATTCCATCTATTTTTATTAATTTAGTTTAAAATTTACATGAAACCCGCAAACACAGTAAAGATGTTTTTAATACTACCTAAACTTTGGTATACTTATCTTAATTGCCTATTTATCTAATTGTAACATAAATTTGACAGCCCTGCTCTCATGCACCGCTTAATAAGGAAAGATATCAGATAGCCAGTTAGTTCGCTATACTAGACGATTACCCGGTTGAATCTAGATTTAAAGAGTTGCCTGCAATGCGTCTTGAGTTCTTAGAAATATAATTAAAGTTACTAGTAATTACCTCTCAATCTATTTGATCAACTAGTCAATTGCTTTTAAATAAATACCTATTAAGGGGAATCTTACGTTTTTAAATTAATTTCTAGGCGCATAAATGGTGAAAAAAATGCCACGAGTCATAGTGAACAGAAAATGTATGTAAAAACATGTTTAAACGTCTAAGAATTATATATTCTTCAACTTTCCCGTTGAACTGAGGTAAATGAAGATAAAAAGATATAAGTGCTTAAAAAAAACTGGAACATTTTTTTCCAATATTCGAAATATTTTATTGAAGTCCGCAATTGGTCGAATGTTCGGTAATATAATAATGTCACTTGCTTCATGAATCATGACTGATACAACTTGATTGATGGAGCATTTTTATTAACTCTAGATACGTTATAAATAAAATCCTATTGATCCTATTGATCTACTACACTGTTTATTTCATGGTTTATTAAGAAACATTAAATTTATTAAAATTATCTTTGCGCTATACTGTAATCAATGCCGTATATATAATTTTACGGCGAAGGTGTTGCACCAACTATCATGGTACCAAAGCAATGTATTGTAAGTTAGAACTACAAAGTGCTCTTTCTTATACCGGATAGTATATACATTATAGTTATTACTATTATGTAACATGATCAATAATTTCAGAACAGTTCGAGACGTGCGCTATCGGATTTTCTATTATACTTCGAATTGCGAATTCAAAGGATTTAGTTTCAAAAGATATACCGAAATACCTAGTCCGTAATAGCTTAGTTTATAGTAACATTTGAGATACTTCATCGTAGGTGAGCATACTTAAATTATATGTAATCGAAATAGATAATTTCTATAAATTGTATACTGAACTCTATGAAAGTTTTTTAAGCACATGAAATATTTTCCGTAAATTTCAATACAGTGAGTGTAACCGTATTATAAATAAATAAGCAATATCTGTCGGATTCTAACTTCTCAAAGCTGGAAAATGTAGTTTACCAAAGTAGTTAGTTACAGTTAAGTATGAACGCTCATACTAAAACAAACCAATACAAGAGCGATGATACAATAGGTGTTTTAGCAATCCCATTTTTGGTTGAGTTTATTAGCAAGCGCGAAATTTATGTGTATACACTTATACATACACGTCGATGACATACCAGTATGTTTTAACCTTTTCCATGGCATGAACCCTTATTTTGACCCCCTATTCGCCGCCGTTTTACCTGTACTTCGTTATATTGCATATCAAATCCGTACCTTCATAATTATTTATTTTTATTAATAGGTATCGGTTACATAGATAATTGTGTACCTACAAAGGTCATTTAGTTAACTTTTTTCCACAATTATCGCACTTTTTTTCTTTTTGGTTTGTGGGTATTACCTTCACGATCCCTTTAAATAGTCAGTTTGAGAATCACACTTTGAAACCCACTGGAATAGACGGTACATATATGATACATATTAGGTATCAGTGTCAGTTACGTTTAGAGTTAGTCATTCGATGACGTAAGTGAATTAACCAACAAAATGTTCCATGGAGATTTTGTTAAAGCATGAAACCTGAACTACACAAGTAAATCGTATAATATTGAAATGAATAAGGAAATCAGAATATTTTATGTCATGGAATTTTTCCGCGGGCACACTCATGGTATCTATTGTTGTTCACCAAAAGCACGCTAACATCGTGCATAGGATAAATAAGCCCTAGAAATATTATTTTCAACTCACTTGTTGCACAGATAATAATTTTTAATGCCATCAAAAAGGTGCTGAATAAGTCCTACTTACATATAGGTATGTAATGTTAATTTGTAAATGAATGACATAGTGCAACTTCTAAAGATATGTTTGTATCATGAATGGTTTAATACATATACAGGAAAAATACTGAAATCCGAAACTATAAGAATTTGCTTAACATACATTTTCAGGCTATACCTACTTCCCAGAATATGATCCTTGTGAGCGACGCTTGGTGCTGTAAAATGTTGAGTGTGTTTATTATAATCGCTGTGCGTTGCGGAAAAAATAATGTTTCTATTATCGATCTAATAAAATTTACATACCTAACAACCAACGTGACTTACTTATGTTAGCATTTTTTACTAATATGTTCTAAAATGAATAAAATGAAATATGGAAGGAAAATAACCAGCGTGTCAAGTAATTGTTCTTAGAAGTAAATTAATTGAATATACGTATCTACCGATTGTCAATAAATACTTTACAATTTAACTGAATGCATGAATTATGCATACCTTTGTTCTAATTTAAATCGTTATCGTTTCTATGTGAAATAGTTCAGGAATATTTAAGTAAAATTTGAATTTGTCAACCTAGTAAATTAATCGTTATTAGCTAAGTTCGCTCTAAGTAAAGAGAGCTCGAACATCAGTTTTACACCTGAAAAATGGTACGAAACTCGCGTGCGGCCTCCAAATCAATGCGCAGACTGTAGATTAAGCGGTGGCGGCGGCGACGGACCGTTGGCTCGATGCGCGAGCGACCGCCAAATTATGAACACGACGCGCTCGCTCGGTCAGTGGAAATTTCCACTGGCTCTCCGCTCGTCGCGTCCGCACCGCTCGCCCCCCGCCCCGCGCTCTTCGCCCCGCTCCCCTCGCCCGCATACACACTAACCCAAGCCGCCATACTCGCCTCGCTCCCCACAAACTGACGCACTCGTACGCACATAACGCTATTTCAAAAGGGTTCTAAGGAGCCACACCGCTCCAGCTTGTTATACGCGCCCGTCGTTGATGTTAAAAGAGTACTGAGCGCAGCTGTGAAAGAAGTCTGGGAACTGACCTCTGACCAATTTAACCTAGTTCTCCTTCTTTTTAGTAAACATTACTATTATGATCGATAATTCAATGAATTAATTAAAATGTACTAACTATGTTACTAGCCTGTTCCCGCGTCCCGCCCACTTGGATCACGTTTACCTCGGTAATTAGTATCCCATGTGTTAAATCCAGGTCATAAACTACCTGTGTGCCAAACTTCAGCGAAATAGAGTCAGTAGTTTTTGCATTAAAAGTAGGTAACAAATACACATACATCCTCACAAACTAACTAATTTATAATATAAGTTAGATCTCTACTCGTAATTTAATCCAAATTATTAATTTATCTAAAAGTTAGTTGTCAACATGTGCGTATTACAAGGAAACCACAGTCTTGTCATTAATATAGAACCATAAGCCTAAAAGAATATTACAATTAGATTCATAAAACTTAGTTTTAATATGAACTATACAAAGGGTGGAAACACACGCGATACCTACTTTATACGCGCCTCACGAAACCGCGTCCACGCCGTCGAATCAGATCCCAAAAAACATACGCCTTGTAAATTGAAAAGAGAACTGAAGGTTAAGGCTTTTGTGTCCGATGTTACCTGAGAAATTGCGTCGCGGCTAACAATGGACTTTCAAATTTTCCAGAAAGATTGTCACACAACAAACGCGTGTTTTTTATCTTTCCTAGAAATCTGTATCGGGTGTCGTCTTGTTTACGCTCGTTTGAAAAGAAAAGACTTCAACGAATCTGTAAAGGAATACGCCTTGAATGTGGCAAAATATTTTTTGCATGTTTGCTTGCAAGACTTGCGGGAGACACGAAATATATTTATGGCTATGCTATATTATTTGTATCTTTATAACATAGGTATGGTGTTCAACAGCGTATTATAACTTTTTAAAAATCGTTATTTTGGCTACGAGAATTGTCTACATAGTTTTTTTTGGCTAACATTAGAAGATAATATACGTTTAACTATGTATTCTCTTAATTTCATTAATTCCTTCGATGGCACACAAAAGAGGGTCTAGCGGTAAGACAGAACCAGAAAAATAATATGACAATTTTATAGCTATTTCTAGGTATAAAGTAAGATTAGAATTACCAAGATTCTATTTATGGATGTTTTTTTGCTTAGTTTAGATACATTAATTGAGATTTTAATGACAAGCTCATATTAATTACAATTGTCATCGTGTACCTATAGCTTAATTGCTTCTTGAAATTCTGCGGTCATACTCACACTGATTACTAGCTGTTACACGCGACTTTGTACGCATAGACTATAAAACAAAATAACATTAATAAAAATAATATTTTTTAACCTTACTTAACATCTTTAGGGGTAAAATATCAGAAAATTTTTTCTTAGTGGGTGTCTATTTTTCAAATGAATCTACGTTTCTAATTTCATTATTCAAGTTTTAGTGGATTAGGCTTTGCGTTGATTATTCAAAAGTCGATTTCTTACGCTTTTAGACATTAAGCGATGTACAACAGAACGCAATAAATAGAAACATTGATGCACATACAAAAAAATACCACTTAGCTTCCATACTGCATCCCAGCTCTCTGGCAACTCGCTGGCAACGATATTTCATCTGCGTGTAACTGCACTATGGATTTCATGGAAGACATCAGTTCCTAGGTTCGTACGTAATATGTTTCGAAGTGCAAATCAACATAGCATCAATAATGCATGCTCCTCGATGTCGTATTCTAGCTAGAGCTGCATTGTAAAACATAACGGAGGACCGCCTACATCTGGCTATATGGGTGGTAGTATGTTGTGCGGATTACCTACACAGCTTTCACATTGCCCATTGTTTTTGCTGCACTTGAAATACTAATGAGGTCGTACCACGAGACGTGTTCAAACAAGCCGCCTGTCAACATATTTGCCGTAGCGAAAATATCCGACCATTAAGGGATTATGTTGGGCGATTGGTCCCCGCTTCCGATGTAGTCGATTATGTTAATTTGGTGACCTATTTGATATCTACGGACTAAGTCAAATAATTTCACTATTACATATTACTCACTCAACGACACTCCTCTCCTTTTTAAAGGAACGGGTATTATTATAAATAACGCTCTCCTATTTAAATAACGGAATAAATATTTTGTTATGTAAGCATTTAGAGTTGGAATATAGTCCAGTGACTGTGTTCAATGTGTTTATCCTGTTTACATATGACAGGAAAATTCTATGTGGTGCTCCAAGACTTCAAAGATAAAGTAATTATTAGCAAATTATTATGTAAGCGAGAATACTGCCAGCCTCGACATGACTTGATTTAGTCAATTTTAATATATACAAAAAAATCAGTAGGTACCTAAATAATTATAATTCTACTTATTTTATTAAATAACTGAAGATAGGTATTTTTTTCTTGCAACAGAAGTCAATATTTTTTTATAATAGCCATTATTGCAGTTTTATAAGAAAATCATAATAGACCAGGTAATCCTTTTTTTCTATCAAATATTTCAAAAGATCCACCGTGCCATGGAGTTATGGGATAATAGACCCTTTGTGTAAGGATAAAGCAGGCAAACAGGTTATGGTCTTACCGATTTATGTAAAGCGGTCTTTTATGTAGACGGGACTTTCTCACAGTTTGATCTCTTGCCAATGATCCATTCTTAAAAATCCCATTTCATAATATTTTTATTGTATAGACCAAGAGCCTGTAGTCTGATGTCGGATGTAGTAGTTACATTAACAAGATAACGATAGATAAACAATGGTTACAAGATTTTGATCCTATATCCAATTTTACTAATATAATAAAGTTTGTGAGGATGTATGTATGTTTGTTACTTGTTCCTGCAAAAGCTACTGTCGAATTTCTAAATTTGGCACACAGGTAGTTTATGACCTGGATTAACACATAGGACACTCATTTCCATGGTACATGTGACCCAAGTGGGTGACGCTACGGAAAAAAGCTATTGTTAAAATGAATATCCAATTATACCTGTTTTTTCAAGTATTTCTCATTTTTTTCAATTAACATTCGAACTTTATCGTCACGTAATAATAATAAAATCAATATAATTGAATAAAAAATGTATTGTTATTATTGAGGTTCGCTTTAGCTTTAGAGTATCAGTAGGTAGCTATGATTACCTGCTATTAGTAATTTTAAACATTTTTTGAAATCGGAATTTTATTTTACTCTGGTAATATTCTAGCTTGTAACAAAACTTAATACTCATATAAAAATATGTATGGTATTTTTATATGAGTATTAAGTTTTTTTTTACTTTAGTATTTACATGGAGCTTCGTCTAAACGCATCCCACGTGTGTAGCTTATATCCGAGTAAAGGTAGGTAAGCAAAGTCGCGCGCCGTCAGGTGTCAGATGGTTGTTTTCATATATGCTTCCGTTCTTCGAAAGATACTTTAAGGCAACATTTTCGACTGTTATTCTGCTCACTTTCATATGTGACCATCTCAGTCCTCATTAACGAATAGCAACGCATCTGTGAGTGACTCCAATGTTCTATACTTATAAAATTGCTTACAGATGTCAATGAGGGAACAGTAACCACTTACTACCAATACCACCACTGTACACCTTATAAAAAGAGGACTTCAACTCGTGAATTAAAAAAAAATGAATTATCTCCGAAATTTCTTTCCATTTTAATTATAAAGTTTATTTATAAAATCTTATTCATGTAACTATGTTCGTTGCCTATAGTGCGTAACGGAAACTTACACCGAAAAGTTCCTTTCAAGATAAGGCTTAGAGACCGCTTGTCATCGGCTACAGACGGCGTTTGTTAGGAAACTTTCAGAATACATTAAAGTTGTTATTCGTACAGGCCTAGGCACTTCATTTATCGAAGCAAATTTTTATTGCCTTACATTGGAACGGAGACAAACGATTAATCAGTTTGTAAAATTAAACTTGTTTTAATTTACGAATTATCAGTTTGATCAAACAGGTCCATAGTACACATACTTGTATTTCGTGTCAGTAATTAATTAATTTTATAAAACATAAATCTAAGGCAATTTGTTAACGTTAAATATATAAAATATACTTTTTTAAATTACATAACTTCTCGTTAAAATTTCAATGACTTTATTTGTTTGTCATATTAGAGTTAATTAAAGCATTTGTAGTTACCGGTTGCCAAAATGTCCCCATTACCAAAATTAATGTAACATAAAACTTTACGTTTTTATAACGTTGCCTACTATCATAAATATAATGTACAAACTCGACTACTTAAACTGAAAACAGTAACATAAGTACTTCAATCAATCTTGAAGGTGGTAGAACTCTTTGTGGTTCGACTCCGGAGGTACCGCCACACTTATTTTTGCCTAATAACAGCAGTGTTTTGCGTTGCTGTGTACTGGTCTGAAGGGTGTGGTAAGGGAGACATACTTTTTCGAGGCATTCCATCTTAGTCCTCAGGGGTAGCAACGCAGCTGTGGCTAACCTTAGGTGAGACTTTGATCTTACTTAGGGTTGATAGCAAATGTCCATGGGACAAATCAAGATATACATATATTAAATTTATAATTATAATTAATTGTATAGTGCTGTCGGGCGTGACTAAAGTTATAGAAGGTATCTGTGTTATGTTTGTATGTCTTTGTCCCCGCCTCGTCCGCGTTAATCTTCGAAGCGATCATTTTAGTAGTCTGGAGAAGTAACGCGTCTATGGCAGGCAGTACTCCTGTTCTTTATGAAGTTTCTAAAAGATGTTTATGGGCGGCAGGTATTAACCACTTATCATCAGGCGGACTGGAAGCTCCTTTACTGCTTCAATCTCCTTTATCAATATTACAAAAAATGTGTGCCAAAATAATTTATTTGGATTATGTACTCGTATTAATAGAAATATGGGTACAGTAGCTACTTCGTTGTTCCTACATTGAGTAAACTAAACAAAACATGTTTACTGATGCAATACGCATTGTGTGCTAGTTTCAATACATTCCTAAAATTGCAATTCGACTTTGCATTTAAGTTTTGCATTAAGAGCACTGAGAGGCTCCATGGTTTTTTTTTTTATGAGAAGTTATTAAATGCTTTGCCTTTATGTTCGGTTACCATGCCGGCATCAGACCATCTATGATTCAGTTTAATCTATTGGGATTCAAGCATGGACGGCGGACGACCACGGACAGCTAAAGCTCATCAAATGGTGTCGTTTTGATCGGTCTGGAAATTCGCAGTTATATCATTGAATGAGCAGTCGCAGTGCACCTTTGAAGGTACAGACTTGGGGCGGAACCAAC
The DNA here is from genome assembly GCA_002930495.1 of Cecropterus lyciades. Classification (NCBI taxonomy): domain Eukaryota; kingdom Metazoa; phylum Arthropoda; class Insecta; order Lepidoptera; family Hesperiidae; genus Cecropterus; species Cecropterus lyciades. The sequence continues at coordinate 951,310 of MOOZ01000257.1, forward strand.
GCACCGCAGCAGTCTAGTCTGAGTTACCACAGACGAGGCTCTACCCACGGTGCGTCGGTGCGGATCGATCCGTGTTCGTCCGTAATATCATGAAGCTAATAAACAGTCACACTGCAAATCAATTGCTTGTCCGGCAATCAGAGAAATTATGTTTATTAACTGTTTTTAGTAATATAGATGCTATATATGCCAACCAACTATCTATTAACCGAATGTATGTACTATTTCAAAAAAAAATTAAATAACAATTGTTTAAATTAGCTACTGTTTGAATATTGTAATGCCCTGACAGCAGTCCTTCAGAATGATTAGTCGTTGCGGGATCTTTAGTAAAAGCATTAGTTGTTTGGTCTGTATGAATACTGAATATGATAGTTGTTATAAAAAGGCTGATGGTTCTTAATACAACGGTTTCACTGAAGGAAACCGCCATTTTACGTACATTTTTCCAAAAACCAAAAGCATAAAAAGAAACAACATAGAAATAAACGTTAGTCATTTAGTCAAAATGACTAACTTCTGTTTTTATATTATTAGGATAACATTACCAGTAACAGTACTTTTTACAACTTGCCAACATTATAAACCTCCAATTAGACAAAATATTCCGACATAATAATGATTGCTACTAATATGATAAATACATTTACATAAATTCGTGTAAAGTACTGACAGAAATTATGTACGAGCCGTACTAAGTATTGTACACATTGAAAAGGTCTACAGAAAACTCCGCGATGGTATATGTCTATCTCTTATGGATATCCCACAATAACATTTTTTTGTCATTTACATTTTACGACTAATTTTCGAAGCGATTTTAGCATTAATCCTTATCCAATTAAATACCTTTAATATATTGTTGATTTAATATAGAACCATATGGCAATTTACAGCATATGATTTAAATGAATATTTTCGAAGATATTACAGATTTAAAAATTGCGAGACGTAGCATTTGCGGCGGTACCGGCGGTACGGCGGCGGTACCGGTAAAATAATAATATAGAGATTATTAATAGTATAAAATTTCGGTTAATGTATGTCACGTTATATTCCCTTTAAACGCGAGTAAAACCGCGGGCTCAGCTAGTTTCTAATATTTTGTTGGTGAACAAATAGAAAATTACTTTAATATTCATACTGAGGCGGTACGAAGATCAGATCGTTGGGTCAGCTAGTTACCGGAATCGACTTACACCCTGTACAAACGCACACATGAACACAGAAAAGTGAATTTCTAAGTCGTAGGAAAATGGGTATTAAGGTATTCCTGTTTTTTTTTCATTATTGAAATCTAATGAGCTTAATTATCTGCAGTCTTGCCAACTTGGAGTTTTGCCCATTAAATTTAGGATTTAGAGAGATTTTTAAGGGGATAAAATAAAATGAACGATTACAGCTACATAATTTTGTCTAGATACGTATTTTTTGTCGTCAATTTGCGGAAACACGTGACATTTCTTTTTACTTTTTGCGGTAGAATTATGACTATTTAGCGAGGACTACCTTATTGTCATCGTCAAACTGGACGACTTTTTTTGCCATGAAAGTTGCAGTCGAAGAGGAATTAGGAGTTTTCTTTTTTAATTTATGAAGGAAGTTTCTTAATAGTTGGCAACACTGAATGTCTGATAAGGACTGACACTTTCCGCGTTTGGTATATCAAGGATCGCAATATTATCCAACGTAAACGAGTTTAATTATATAACCACATGAGGCATCCATCCGACGATATTAACCTTTTTTCTTCAGGGTTTCGTGATAGATAGTAAATTATTACGTAATATACAACTATAATTCGAGTATCTATCCGTCCTTATATCATTACTTAAATTAAGGTTATACGACGAAAGTGGTTCAAAAACAATTAAATTCGACGTATAATTTGGTTCTATAAAAAGAGGTTACCTGGAAACAAATCGGGAGTTTTGTAGGCGGGTAATTCAATTTATTTCGATGTGCTCTTTTAAAAATTACATTTTTTCTATCGCGAGTCCTTGCGGCTCGCGCTGTGGCACACGAATAGATTTTACAATACAATATTTAAATAAAAAAATCCAGAATTCGTGTAATATGTTGTATGATTTTTATAAAATTAATATGGCGTACGGGGATATACCATTATACCTATATTACTTTGTAAAATATAAGATTATCTTAATCTTACACTAAATACTAGCTCTCATTACATTTTAATGGGCGTTAAAAGACCGGTTTCCTATGGCCTATAGTACAAAAAGCCTGCTGAGGTATAAAATAATGTCGTATTTGTATTGGCTCTATTTGCTACGCAACATCTGCCGGTAGAGCTCAACAAGTATTTAACCTAAGTTAAATAAAAGTATATATATATTTTCCACCGAACTACCGGATTTTCAGATCTGGATTTCCGGACTACACTTCCTATAGGTGTATAAGTGCCAGCTTCTATATTAACTTCTACCTTTTACTTACGTGGACACTATGTTAGGCATTTGCATTAAAATATTGAATATAATTAAATATTCAAAGGGGAACCTCTGCCAGCACTTGGGTCACTCCAAAGAGGCAGCGATTAGGACTCTTTGTTTTACTTTTAATAAATATATTATTAGGTTTTAATGAATATTTTGTTTGTTTTGTTTAATTTTAGGATATTTATTTGATTTAGTTAAAGTTATATAAGAAATAAGAATTAAACATTATTCCTACGAATTACATCTTACCTTGTCTACGATGTACTTTCTCAGCGTTTCTTTCAAATCTGTTTTCTCCATAATTTAATAACGTCATCGATTAACGAGCACGCACCATGTTGATAAGATAACAGCTTGTCCTTGGCGAGGCATTACCAATAAATCGTGGAACGTGCCGGTTACTAGTACCTGAAACGATTATATTTCGAAAATATCGTTTCTTAACTATCTTGTTGTGTTGTGAGTGATAGCCTAGTGGATGAAATTCGGCCTATCAATCGAGGGTCCGAGATTCGAATCCCAATCCCAAATTGCTGATGTGAATTTGTCGCTAGATGTAGGAGTCCACATATGTACATATATGTACTCACCCGCCCTTCTCCGACTTTTGCGGGGAGATGAGTTCAGGAGAGAGAAAAAACATAGTTAACAATAAATAACAATTTGTTGTATGCACGGTCATCATTACGTTTATTTCCTACAAAATTACTGAAATTTAGTTGATCTTTATATGGCCTAAAAATATACGCCACATCTATTGTTGATTTATATACCGATGGTTCTTTTGTTCTTTAATTACATGCATTACAAATTAGCCGTGACGATGTAATTTGTTTACTTAGTAGTGTTTTAATACAGTACATAAAATAAAATATATATGTACAACGCATATATTATTTATATCAAAGCCAAGCGTGCCTGTTCACATAGTACTTATCACGTCACAACAACGTTTTAGTGTTGTGAAATCCATTTTGAAGCAAGAATATGTATATTCAAATATATAATTAATAAACGGCTCTATTTTCTATCTATTAATAAAAATATGTATGATAATCTCGAAGAAGAAAATACTACTGGTATACACAATTGCGGCATCTACCGGTGCCGTGTCGGGTCGTGTCGTTTCGGTAAAGCCCATACACTGCGATCGATGTTCTTAGTACGAGTTTATTACGATTTCTTAAAAACAGTAAAAACAGTTTCACGTCTACGTCAAAAAAAAGTAAAACTTAAAAATAGAAATATAAAATAATATTACCTTTAATGCGCTGTAAGATGAGAGAGAGAAGTTGAATAACAAGTTCACGAGTAAACTCAAATTTGTAAGCAGACACAATTTTATTCAAATTGTCATGAAAGTTGTATTAGATTAAAATGAATTATACTTACTTATAAGAAACGAATCATCTTATATCATCGTCACGTAATTAAATGGTTTTTAACTTTTTACATAACGTTATGTAAAAAGTTAAAAACCATTAATCATAATACCATTAATCATAATATAATAAACCGTTAATCATAATCATTATGCCATATTCCAATAAGATCGATTTAAAAATTGTATGAGTATACTAACTCGCTAAGTTCCATGACAAAACACCATAATTCGGGCGTCGGCGCCGGCAAGTCCAGCCGCTCCCAGTCGATTCGTGCGACTAGCCCATATCGCACCATGCTATAGAATAGATGCATTGATTTATTCAAGAAGAACCTTGCTTTCATTAGCCACCTTAATTTTTATTTTTGCATTATGTTTGACCCTTTTTTAGTCCCTTCAGTCGTTTGTAATCATTTGTATTCGGCTTCTTCACTCTTGATAAACACGGTTTAGATGTTTCCAATAATAACCTGGACAAGCAAAGAAAATCAAAAGAATAGTTATTTCTTAAATTAAGAATAAGTCGAGCCAATTTGACTTGCTAAAATGCGAGACTCTTGAATTTGCCACATGATTTAAAAAAAAATACAAATATATATTATGAAATAAAAAAATAATAAAGTTGTTTCACATTACTTATTAAATACAATTAATTCCATTTTATTGATTTCTTTCGTTTAAGGTTATATTATTAAGGTTATCTCATTCCTTTTCATTAAATGTTAATTGTAATAATAGAAAATAATTATGTATTAGATCTGTAAGAAATGAACTGTTGACTGGTTTCTCTGAAAGAAAATCGACTTATGATATTAAAGCTGTCTAGAAGTTTATATTGAGCTATGTTAAAGTTGGTATAGTATAATACAGTGATACGTCGGCTTACGCGAACCCTAAGTTACGCAATTTTCAATTTACAAATTTTGGAAAACATTTATCCCACCGAAAAGCTTATTTCGTCTACAAATAATAATATTAGCATTTTAAAAGGGAATTTTGCGGGAGTCAAACAAATTTTGAGTCGTTTAATTACTTTGTATGATTTTATGAACCCTTTTTACAATTTCAAAATCGTAAAAATAACTTCAGTTTTTTTTATAGTAAAGAAGTAGCAAACGTGCATGAAGCCCACCTGATGTTAAGTGGCTACTGCCACCCATGAGCATCTGTTATCAATCCTAGGTAAGATCAAAGTGTCGCCTTAGATTAGCCACAAATGCGTTGCCACCCCTGAGGACAAAAATGGAATGCCTCGTAAAAGTATGTCACCCTTACCACACCCTTCAGACCAGAATACAACAGCGCAAACCAATTTCAGTTGGCGATTTTAAATATGTGTGATCTAAGTTTTTTTTGTCTTAATTGCTATTTACTTAACCTTCCGGCCCCTATTAAAAATAATTTATATTATAGCCCGACTTACGCGGTTATCACTCAATCCCTCTAATCATTGTACTTTGTTCTAAAAATGCTTGAAAATTGAGGTTTGCGCTAGTTTTTATCTCACTGGCTAGTAAACAGAGGATTAAGATACATTTTGCGAGGCAATAATCCAAATTAATAGTTTAATTTGTTTTTTTTTCTGGACCGTTAATTTATCTCTACTCGGTAAATTGTATAATAGATTACAATATGTAATATTTACACTTTTAAAATAATCCTGATTGTCTAATCACTTACACGTTAATTTTTACGCTATTAAATAAAACATAAAAAGTGAAATAAAAAAATAAGATTCGATGAAGTCTTGTCCAAATAAAATAATGCATTGAATCTCACAACGAATATTATTACGTGAATTAAACTCTTCGCCGAAGTCACGTTTCGTCATAAATCCAGTCAAAAGATTTAGCGGCCATTGACCCTGATTCCCTCGTCAGTATTTCATTAAAAATAGATCTAGGAGAAATCTTAGGTAGCTCGGCGATGCGATAATCTTCCTTAGCTCGTAGGTTTTATCTCGAAGTAATTATATAAAATTGTATCGATGACGCACGTGGCACACGGTCTTATTCTATAATTACCACATCAGTACGCTACAACATTTTTCGTCCCAATGTTCTGAAGTAGGTTAATTATGCATCACCGTGGTTTTGGAAGTTACGTTTATAAAATGGATTCAATCTACAAAAGAAGCGATTTGTATGTCCCAATTCAAACCGTCCACTTATGGTTAGGTTAGGTTAGAATTACACGATAACTTGGTGATTTCATGTTTGTAGTGCCGCTAAAGTGTGCTCAGACGCTAAAAAGCTCAAAACACTTGTTAACTGCCCGTACATGACAATTTATTACAGCAAAGTCAATGGTTTTATGTGAGTTTGGTAATAAACCTAACTCACATAAAACCATTGACTTTGCTGTACAAGTGCTGTTGCTGTGTATAACAAGCTTACAAGGAAATACGAGTAGATTGGACTCGCATTTTTCTGGCTTATTCGTATGAATCAATTTTATAAAGCCTTATCTACAGATAACGCTGAGCATACAAGCGGAAAGTTCGTCCTTACGTTTATAACCAGTTATTGCACGTTTTCGTGACAATGATGAATGAAGACATAACGCTAAGAAATAAACAAATTAAAATAAAATGCTTTCTTTGTGTAAACTTTGTGTAAAAATAACAAATTAAAATAAAATGAAAACAAGTGTAAAGGAAGTTTGCCTTGATTAGGTGAAAATAAAAGCGCGAGAAAATTACGCTAAGGCTCGATTCATACTGCACGTTGTTTGTCATATAAACGCGGAATTCCAACAGGATTTTCGGTTTTCAATCTGATTCACGTCTAAATTTAATGTGTAAAAAATAAATCATAGTTTTCATACGTCAGTCTTATAAATTGTTATCGACAAATACTAGATAAAATGCCTACGTCATATCGTCGTGTGAAAATGTAACACAATGTGCTATCGCCGACCAATATGTCAAAGGTTCTGCGTTTTCCTTGAAAACTATTAGTTTAACGTGATTCCTATCTAATTTATCCTACATGAAAATAAATGCGGTATAATGTGCATTATATAAAATGACAAAAGGGCATTCAAGTACGATTTGAAGTCAGGATGATAGAGTAAGAAAACATTGTTTAAGTTATATTTACTTATAGTTAGTTATCAAAATGTAATGTAACAATTAACTTAAATCTAGTTGTTCTTATTCGTAAAGTTGTGAATAAATATTATCTCTATCAAAACAAAATAAATTTTGGAGTGATATAAAGCAAAATGAGCATCTTAATCGTTTATTATTTTATGCATATGTAAATAGCGTACATTATATTAGATAGGGCACATTAGTCACATAGAGCGTCGAATATTTAAACAAGTAGCAAGACCCACTGCTGCACCTTTTATGCAATGGCTGATATCATTATGAAACTTCTAAACCACTCAATTGCTCCGGTAGCCAGGAACTACTCGTTACAATGTATCTAGAAATGATTACCTACAAAATAAACTATGTGAAATTACTCCTAGGAGTCTATCTGTAATTGAATTATCAATTATTAGAAAAGTTTCCCGTGACAGGAAAATTACAGGGTAAGACGCCCCGAAGGCATAGTTCTGGTCTGTCAGCGTTGGCCTGATCAGATCCGCACGTATGTTGACGACACCGCAGATGATGCTGAAAAAATACAGCTAAACAGAGACAAATAGAAAAAAGTAACAAATAGAGGCTACGACTCTCAGCATTGAGGAGAATAACTTTAGTACAACTGAAAGAAATAAGATTACATCCTTCATATAATTATATGGAAAGATCCTGAAACTAGTTTTTATTCTCCATGTTTTAAGGTGGTCTCAGAAAGAAAAATGAAAACAAATATATATATAATTATACGGATGAACTGATTACAAAGTAAAAAGACAAACCCGCTGAGTTTCTTGTTGGATTTGAGGATGCGTTCCGATCCAGTGGTGGTGTAAGAAAAAATATTGCAAGTCAAAATTTGTACGTTTCCCCGTAGACCTACTTACACAAAAACACATACATAATACATATTTCATTTCTTACAACTATATGACACCGACTGAAATATAAATGAAAGGTTTAAGTAATGACTATGGTTGCTTATTAAACTTTAATTGTTTAATCTTATGGATTTTATAGAGCTGTTAAAACTGTTCTGGGCAAAACTTACGACATAAATACTTTGGATTAACGTGACTATCTAGTACTGCGTTGATAGGAAGAGCAAATGCGTTATACGTGTAAAAGACACGTCACACACCTTATCAATAGATAATATCACGGAAAACGCCCTCCAGACGATGATTCAATTTATTTATTAAAATAACATAAATGATAACGATAACAACGTGAATTTCATCCGTTATCTCAGCTAAGCTGTTTTAAGACAGATTTATCACAGCAATGTATCATAGAATACTTGCGTAATTTAATGCTGTCATGCTACTTATGATAATCGTAAACTCTTAATAAGAGCCTTCTAGCCTAAGAGCAGGATTAATAAGAGCCTTCCCAAATACATGCAATTAAATGAAATGGTAGTGACTTTTATAAAAAAGTTACAGTTGAGTCAATTCGTAAATAAATGTCTAATGGTGTACAGTCAATCACTAATGGTGTACAGTCCGAAAACGGTACAAATAATAAGAGCTTAAATTTGTTGGGAAATTATATATTTTTAAGTAAATTTCTAATATTGGAGTTGTGTACGGTACGAGCCAGCCATGCTAACTGCTCAGGCAATGCTCCGCCGCGTGACCACGCGTTTGCTGACACAGCACTGCCCATTGTATGTGTGGTGCACCGTTCAAATGGTTTTCAACCGAAAACGTCAGAAGGAGGGTAATGTTTATTGAGCGTATGTATGTATGTGTATTCATTTATTTTACAAGCACTACAGCGCAAACGGCTTAACGAGTTTTAACATATGACATATCATTGGAATCATCTTAGTTGTCAGAGTGACAAAGGCTATATAATTTTTAAATATGGCGGTCGCAACCAGAAGTAAAGGAGGGAAAAAGACGATTATTATATTTTATATGAAGCTTTTTTTATGAGGTTTATTCTACGGTTATCTTTCAAATTTCGAACTTAAAGTTTCATTTCAAGATAACGATATACTAAAACGGTTATGTTTCCAGTTCCAAGCTTAAAATTGAATTTCAAGATAAACATTTACAAAAATGATTACCTTTAAATAACAGGCCACTTATCAATCGTATTAATTTGCACGAATGTAACTAAAACGAAGTGTCGCAATGTCGTTACCTATTGCTATACTACAAGCTCGACACAAATAGCGCAATACGCTAAGTGTCCCGTGTCCTATATTACCCCTGAAGGATAAATCACGCTGTATTGAACTAACAGCTAAGAATACGCGACCTTGCCCGACAACAATAAAACTATTTATTAGTGTCAATAAAATGATTGACGTTACAATTAGTCTCTTTTAAATGATCAAAATTATGTGTAGTTTGTACCGTACCGTGAATTAAGAGATATATATAATAATATATACATATATATGTTGAATAACTTTATAAAATGACTGATGTAATGGAAACTGGCCAAGTGAAATGTAACTTACTTTAAGATCTCACATTTTTAAATAACAGCAATTGTTATAGGTATCTAATAAAGCAAAGAATTAGAGTTGAATACTTGTTCATAATCTTATTTTGTTCCTATAAATCCATATTTGGATTTTGCATAGAACTTGGAACTCATTTAGATCTCCATCCTTTTTGCGGCGAAGCCCACAGCCAAGCATAATTTTTGTATTGAACTTGGCTCTCCTTTTTCACATTTATGATTTTGGTGGGACATCATTTCTTTTTGTAAAGAAAACTAGGCAGGTATTGAGATCCAATGTTTTTTCTTGCATTTCCGCTGCATGGTTTTCTTTCTCGACGGTGGACCGACCGCGTCGCTAAAACACAAGTTTGCTGCTGTTAAATGACGTCAGTAAAGCGTTTTCTCACTGGAACTAGAACTAAGTGAATGAGACAATGCTAAGCGCGTGATAGTTGACAGCGGCAAGAAAGAAGCAGGATGAACATAAATGTAATAACTAATTCATAAAATTCATATACTAAAAACCGTCAAATCGTTAGGGCTGTAGAACGTGCCAATGAAATGGTCATAGATACACTCACACATATATACATAACAAACGTACATATACCATACCAACAGGAATACATAGATACGATTGAAAAATATTACCCTCCTTCCGACATCTTCTAGTAATTAAGTAATTACGACAGACATATTTATTAAAACTATGTGCAACGATTTTATTACAACGATAATAATAAAAAATTAAAATTTTATGAGAGTAGCAGTAATTCGAACAAAATAAATTTGAAATCAATAAAATCAGTATGAACCAGTAACTCATTCTTGTCGGCTTATTTTATACGCAGCTAGTAGGATAGTAATATACTAACAAACTTAGTTTCAGTTTTACCACTGTGTAAGCGATTATGATTACACGACTTAACCAGTCTGAAGCGGTTCGACGTGTCGACATTACATGAGGTTTGATTTATAAACACGTTATTGTTGCAAGAAATTTATAGCCAAGAGCACGTATGTATGTGTGATTGAGCATTGAAATGATACGCGCTCGAAGTAATGGGCACTTCATGTCCGGAGGTTTTCCAATGGTATTGTAATTGAATTACGAAACTTTATACGTTTTATTTCATCGGTATAGATGATTGCGTTTATGTTAAGAACTGTTAGAGCGCAAATAAATTAAGGAATAGCTTTTTTATTATTCGAGGCACCGAATTTTTTTTATAATTTTTTATATACCGAGGCAGCCATTAATCCGTTCCCAAATAAAATTTAGGTACTAAAATAAGCTATATGGAGATTAGGTATCGAGTATATATAATATTAAACTACATAATATAATTTTAAACTACACAATGGCAGTCTTATCGCAAAGCAGCAATTTCTTTTAGACAACCTTACGGTGTGAAGTTAATATAAGGCAAATAAATATTAAAATCTAAAATTACAGTCATTTTTTAACTTAAATGGATGTAAATTGTTTATGAATACAGTACAGTAGAACATAAGGCGTAAATTAATTTAAAGATAACATAATGTATAAAGGGTAGAAAGGCGAAAGAAAGAAAGAAAATGTTAAGGGTTTATTTAACGCGATTTAACAAGATTTAAAGGAGTACAGAGATTGTGCGTTGCGTATAGATAGACAGGAAGGGAAAAAAGACGGACTGCTACAAAAGTAAAGGATTTCTTATAGAAGGAAGTAGAGATAGTTGTTGAGTG
>MOOZ01000257.1:974172-995398 GCA_002930495.1 Cecropterus lyciades
TCCGGGTGCCCTTTGATCGCATCTGGTGCCGGCTGCAGGTGACAAAAAAACTGTAACTATGTCTAACCTTGGTGGCCATCATCAGGAAGCGCCGTCGAGAATGACAACTTATTAGGAGTGCCACATTTTCTAGCATAACAGGGAATTTCCTTCCGCACTGTTCAGCCAAGACCTTCGGTTAGTAGGAAATGCGTTGGTCAATGCTGATGGGATTCTAGCCAGCAGTTCTGGTACGATAGATGACACTTCATGAAATAATTCATCAAATTATTTACCTAATTTGTATGATGATACTACCTATATGTTTTTACCCGGGTAATCAGCGTGATTACTATGGTTAGTTTGTTCGTTATAAACCTTGTTGAGTGCCAGTAACGAGTGCAGTCATTACCAACAGGCGTAGTCAAGGTCTAGCCTTAATTTATTTCAAAATCATGATCCTAATCTTTCAAATTAGATAAGATGAGTTTTAAAAAATATACCAATTGAATTGAGAACTTCCTACCTTTTTATTATCTGTTGTAAATCAACATAGAAAAGTTTAATAAAAAAGATACTAAATTTCAAAACTGGTGAAGCCCGTATGAATGCCAAAAGTGCCATCTATCTACAAAAATAAAAAATGCTAATAATACATAATTTACGTCAATATAAACTACTCCATAGCAGTTACCATAGGATTTGTAACAAGAAAAATGTGATGTTGTAATTAACTAATTCACGTTATAGGAAGTGTATAAATTTGAAGTACTGGTAGTCTTTACGTCACTGAGTTTTGCAATAACATATCATGTATTTCACCGCAGTTAAATAAAATAGTCATTAAAATAGTGAGAAATTAAAAACAATTGAACTTATTTACAACTTCGTCTTTTGTGACACTTCCCGGATACTCCAGGATACACCGCGTGTATTTTACTTAGGAAAATTTAAATAGGAAGAACGAATAATAAATAATTAGCAGAGGACACATTTACATTCACATATTTAGAAGCAATAAACAAATATAGTTAAAAATATTAATTGCATGCATGAACATTACGAAAAGAAAATTCTCGGAACAATTTCATCATGGTCACATCACATGGCGTTTAAGCGGACAATCTAGAATTCATTAAAAAAACTCTTATTGACATAAGTATTTACTTCCGACAAAGCAAGGTCGTGATTCATTTACCATGACATACTACTATTGTTTCTTTAGGGTCCGATGCCTACTATCCTTTGGTATATTGTACAATACCACTAAATTAATAGGTAGTCATCCGTGAAATCATTGTCAGATACCTACTTTGTAATGAGTTCTGTGATGGAAATTGGCGTACTTTATTGGGGAATGCACCATATAACTCTTGCTTGTGATGTATAATAATTACTAACGCAAATTCCATTATTTGGTTTGCAACTAATAGAAATAAAAAAATACACCTGCTCAAGAACCTAGCAAAGTTGTAACTAATTGCACTTTAAGTGAAGTGCTACAAAGCGTGGAAAAGTTAAATTTAATTAACTCATTATATATTTTTATTATAAACATTTCATTTTTATTCGTATAATACCAGCTACCTAAAATCATACAGATTTCCTATCACGCTTATAAACTATTTTTTGTGATGTGGGCGCTTCTTATATACGTACATAGGTATTTATTTTTGGCATCTTGAGCGATTATGCGTTACTTAAGAAAACACCGTGTTCAATCTTATGTGAAGACAACGTGTAGTAATTCATAAACTTATATACAAACAACCTCTGATTCTATATTTAGAGACGTCGCTTTCGGAATCTTGTCGCTTTTCCAAAACCGCAATACAATACCCCCAATTCTCTTTACATATGAGGTGATCATCTCAGCCTTCAAGAGTAATACGTAACACTAACACATCTGTGATTGAATTTACAGGCTGTTTTGACCACTTACGGTCAGATGGACTGCATGTGCGTTTACTAAGTCTTTTAGCCTTTTAAAAATGTATGTTTGTAATGTATTTCGTGATCTTGTCGGATTTTCACATAAAACAAACGCATGTCAATTAAAATTAAGGCCGTAGAAAACGTTATTTTGGATATTTTATCATGACTACAAGATAATTCTTATTTGATACCAAAAATGATAATAAAAACATGTCTATCAAAGTGACTATTAAAACTACACCTCGATCGGTATCTCCTAAACAAACTTAAACAGCGCGTATTCTTCACATTATTGTCTTAGTTACCAAGAGAACAACATCATCATGGTCGGATGTTTACATCTTGTGTTATTTTTAGATAATTTACGAACCAATTGATCATATCATGATAAACTCTTGGTGGTCGCCTCACCGACGCTAAATTACAGCAAAACAAACATGATTCAACGTGCCTTAATTAAACTGTTGCTCAAATTCTGATGGAAGACTGATTACTTAACAGAAAGATAACTTCTTCAATTGTATCATTAATTATTCATTCGGGTTTCAAATACGAACTTTTATAAATTTGAATGAAACAGGAAAATTTTGTATTTCAAATGCTTAATGCAAAATAGGTATTTTCAAAATACTTTTTCAAAATTCTTTTCAAACGTAGGTGACATTTTCAGTATTAATAAATTCTGTTATGTTAATAATAACAATAATACTCACTTGAAATAATGTAAAAAAACTAGATCAACCAAAAGATAGCCACGGCTCCATTTTGTGAATTGTCCATTTATTTCGGTTGATTGTGCATTTAGTTCTTATTTTATTATTATTATTATTTATTACACTTTCTTTTTTTTAATAACAATTGGACTGGTATTGTTAAAAAGTGAAAAAAAATAAACATCAATTTTTATTTATTACGCTTTTTAACAATACCAGTTGTTCGAATACATCATCATCCATTTTTCTTCTGTAAGGTCTCATAATCATCCCACCGTACGAAAAAAGTTTTTCTACTGGTGCTGAACTTAGCAAGGATGTGGTGTATTTTAAAAATACTTTTTTTACTGTAGGATAAGTGTCTAGCATCTCCAGACTTGTGCACTCATCCTTTAAATATTGTAGGGTTTCCAGGTCTATAGTAGTATTGGCACTACTACTTGCAGAGGAGTCAGAATCCTGAACTAAACTTAATCACAAAGTATTTTGCATTTTGAAATGAATATTAAAAATGCAGAATACATCTCGAAAGGTATTTCAAATAAAATACAAAATGTTTTTTACTAAAAGGCATTTAAATGCAAAATACAAAATAGGTATTTTGCATTTTATATTTGCATTTTAAATAGAAGTATTTCAAATAAATCGCATCTCTGATAAAAATACAATACTGATCTATCTAAACAGGCACAATGGGTTCGCTATGAAACATGTAATCGGGCGCTCAAACTGGTATGGGAAGTCGGCGCCGCGTTCAAGGATGCCTCTCGACTTTTGACCCTCAGTCTCCCCGCCACAATGTATAAGTGCTAAATCGCCGTGATCCGGCCCGTGGCGTCTTTTATCAATTTCGCAACCGATCCCAACGTGTGATACAATAATATCCACCTGTGTGTGAACCGTAATTGGCCCCTCGAGCGGATCTACACATTGTGTTCTAACCATTAGTCAACCAGTCACTGTCATTTTTGTGTGATGGTTAATGGTTGTTTGTTAGATTGCGCTTTGTTCGTTTTCGGTAATTTATTTACACTAATCCAATGAGATGAAATTAAATTTGGCTTCTAAACACTTCTGATCTCACATGACAATAACATGCTTTTCAATCTGGTGTTAATGTTCTTGAGCTGTTATATACCTGACTTTTTTACAATGATTATTTATTAGGAATTATAAGGATTTAGAGAGAGTAATTTTTTCCATTATTATTTAAACTCCTCTAAGTTTAAATGCAACCCCACCTTGTTAGTTTAATAATCGCTATGAAGTTTTAAATTACTTAATCTTGCATATTTACTTATTAAATTCATTTGAATCTTATTTTTGGTACCTACTTGGGTTACGTAAATTTCTTTATTCATTAATGACATCGTCGCAACACTAGTAGTAACAAGTGATTTGCTGTAGCGCATTCAAGAAGCCTTGATACTTAATGGAACGCCGTGTTCTCAACAAGTCAGTGTTAATATGTAAAGTAATAAATTCTGCGAACAATCGAGTCGTTTAGAAGCAAAACGATACAGCCACTTATTCGTATTATGTCCGTCTTATTAAAGTTCTGTAAGAGTAATAAATATGTCAGTGATAGTAAGAACAGAAAGCACCAGTATCACAATAAATAAGCTTGGTTTTAGTTTATAAAGGTATCTATAACATACTCATACTTTATTTTTAAACATTCATTAAAAACTGCGTGTAGCTTATTTGGATTAAATTATCTGGATTAAATTTAGATTAAACTGCGTGGAGCTTAATTTGATCACCCATTACTGTAAAAACAACAATATATTTAATATTTTATACAAAATATACTCAACAAAAAATAATTTATTTTATTTGGGAGACGTGAGTGTGCAACGATATAAGCTGTAAATTCATAATGTTTCTATAAACTTTACATCGAGTTGCATGAAAAATTTCCTTACATTCACGTAATATTTGCAATTCGAAAGGCAGACCGAGGTGAATGTAAAAAGGTAGGGTACCAAGCGAACGTTGTCCTTTGAACTTAAATAAATTTCCATTAACTATCAGAGATCCCGGTCTTTCAAATATTTTTCATAGAATCCTTCGTTGTCATTAAGTGTGTTATATTACTTTATGTCAGTTATATATTATTGTATGCTATTCGCAAGTCCTATTGCTACGGAGGCTCGTAGTTATCAATATGAGCTCTGAGTTAAATGTTATTGTATGCCATTCGCAAGTCCTATTGCAACGGATTCTGAACGAATATCAGTTTATGTGCATCATATGCTTGCCACAGACTTTCCCCACATAGAGATACATAGAACATACTACACTACGCTGCATAATATTAGCATAATAATAACGGTAAGCGAGCTTGTAATTCATTAGCCATACTTTTACTAATAATTTACATTAAACTGCATAAAAATTATGCCGTTTGTGCAAACTGATCCATATGAAATCAAACGATGTGTGTTTCTATGTATAATGTCAGTGGGAACGCTAGTGACACCGGTTTTCGAAGTATCAGCACTATTACTTAAAACAATATAATAGTGTGTAAATAGTATGTGAATAAGATACTAGATAAGACGAGCAATTAAAAAACGATTTTGTTGTTAGCTTTTGTAAAACAAAATGTACACTTTGCGACCAATCAATCATCCTATTACTAATACCTATCATCGAGTTAAAATAATTAGGGTATTTAAATAACTACTAATATTTTTCTAGTTTCAAAAAGAGTATTTTGTTTTTCAAGATATTATTTATAACTAGTAATAGTAGGATTATTCGTATCATATTTTATAATTAATATTTCTTTAGAAAATATTGGATTCTCCCAAAAGGCAACGATTTGGACTATTTGTTTTATATTCATCTAGCTGAAATACTCTTGCTTCGTAACGGGACAAGAAAAATAGTCGCCATCTTTAAATAATCCAAAATATCGAAATCAAAAGTGACCTATAAGTTGAGCAGGTAAATAAGTATATCAATGCAAAATTTAAAATAATTCAGACCAGTGGTTCTTGCATGATTGAGTAACAAATAGACACACAGACACACACCATCTCATTTTATATATTAGTACAGTTTAGATTACACATTTCCTTTGGGTTTTTATATTTTTCTTACCTTTGCGTTCTCAGAGTCGTGGCAAATCTTTCTTTATACAATTTGATAGTTACTTTAACCGAGTGATCTGATGAGGTGGCAATAAACCTAAAGGGCGGTTTAAAACGGGTGGATTTGCTAGTCTGCTGGTGTGAGGTAGGGTGTAAAAGGGGCGTTTACGAAGCGCATGGCAGCGAAATCAGACCTGCAAGGTTTTATGATACCTTGGTAAGTATAGTGCAAATTTTCACTATAGGCCTATGGAAACCTAGTTTGTAGTTATTTTTACTAACGGATACTTTATACAGAGTGTTTGTAAAAATATTGTAAAATTATTTTCCCATTTTCGATTTTAAAACAGAACACCGCATTATTAAATATAAAATATTGCAACGTTCGTGGTATTTCTTGTATTTTTGGTGGACACAGTCGCGTTGGGTTTGGTATCAAACGTTTGTTTTTAATAAATTGCAACACTGATAATTATACAGGCAATTACTAAAATTTTATTTAATTATCCAACTAAAAATAAAAATTGCATTTAATTATCCAACTTTCCACAAGAAAGAGGATATCTACGTAGAGGTTATATTCGTCACGTATATTTTTTTGTATTTTTTCAATACCACGCCTTCTTGACGTATTGCCAAAGTTTTCAACCGTAAATAATTTTTCTGCAACAGTCGCCAATATGTTTTTTCTTTTAATTTAGCCTACAAGTAAGTATAAATTATGTCGATACATGAGTACTAGTAGCAAACATTTTGTTATTTCTTCAAATAATGACGCAATTGTTCAATTAAATGGCAAAAAATGGGTCCAATTGATTTATAGGTACTCCTCATGTCAGACGTGATGATTGTAATAAAACTTGTGTCAATCTAAACCTCAGTAATCACTGTCATAAAGTATTAAGTAAGTAATTATTAACGGAAGTCATTTAAAAATGAAAGCTATGCGTTGATGAAATTATTCAAAGGAATAATCTACTTTTTATATATTTCTTGTAAATTTCTTTAATATTGTAGATTTTATGTAGGTACAAAATATAACTTGGTTCGTAACAAGCACATAAACATAATTATATATCATTTACTGCACGAAAGTGAGTACGTCTTGCTACATATTCCTAGATCTACGCAATAAATCGTTCGACATCTATTAGCTAAGAATAGACTTGCCTTGAATCTTACACACAATGTCAATTTCAAACCCACAAAGACTTCGCAAAATCGTGATGTAGTTAAATAAAACAAAAGGTGAAACATCAGGTACGCAACTTACACATCTTTAAGTGCTTAAGCAAATATATTGAACTTAAGCTATAATAGTTCAACTGGGTTATATGTAGCTTATAATGATAATAATGGTATATACACTGGTCGACATTCTGTCACCAAAAGATAATAGATACAGACCGATAGATAGAAGTGCTTCATATCTGGTTCAAAAATACCGAAATAGTTTATTATTTTTTTAATTTAAATTATACACACTTGTGAATATTTAACAATATTTAATTTTTCATCATTACTCAGACAGACAGACAGATATAGCAGTTAAACTTGTAACACCCCTCTTTTTGCGTCGGGGGTTAAAAAACTAACGCACAGGCAAAGGTGTAGTTATGGTTAGGCTTGAATTTCAACATACATATTCAAACAAATATAGTTAAGTATTATTCGTGTATCTTTCTTTCTTCTGTCAAGAATCGAATAAGCTCCAGTAGATTTCATTTAATCATTATTACGATACTTCAACATAATTAAAATATGTTATACAGTTTGACAAACTTCAAACAATATTATGGATGATAGCTCTATTGTATGTAGCGCTCGATCTGGCTCAGGTGACAAAACTATCTGAATCTACAATTGTTTATACTGCTCTGGTAGGAAGCACTACCTTCAGGTCAATAACTGCACATTTTCTGCTATAGTAGTAACTCTCGAGACCTCCTACCATTTATAACCAAATGCAATTAATATCATATGTAGCCTATGGATTTCGCAAAATGCAACGGTGATTTTTCAATGTATAAGAACCGCAAATTTAAAATAAAAATGCCTCAGTGCATTAAAATATGTACTGCCCACATAGATAATTTTATCTTAATGGTTTTCATTTTAGTTTAGCTTTTAATATTTTATGGATAGTATTTCATATGAAATGAAACTAAGCAAATTTTAGAGAACTAGACGATCCGTTGATTTGCGAAACTAAACCTCCTGTCTGGTCGTGTCAGCCTGGTGTAGATTTCTGAGTTTTGCGCCAAATGCAATGCGAAATAGGTTCGTTCTTGGTCTTTAGTGCGTTTCCACCCTATTTTGACCCCATGAAAGAATGAATTTTTGAAAGAAGAAGCAGAATTTTGCAAATTCAGCAGAAAATGTACAAGGGACGCATAAATTCTAGACAGCGAACTTGAAACTCGTTTGCCTGTGTGCATCAAAAACAAATTGAAAGCTCCGTATGTGACACATAGGTGAACCTCTTCTCTCGTTTCCACACCAGTGTTGCTTTTCGCTCTAATTTTCATGTCCTATCCCTCTACAGTTTAAAACTTTTATCTCATTTCAGTTTTTAATTTTCCATACTGGTGCAATAGTGACGGAAAATTGAAGGGTGTTACCTTAAACGCCCCCTTGCATTGCGCATGTTACTTTCATTTTCACTTGCATTGCAGTTGCTCTTTACACACTACGTACGTGCTCTTCACTTGCCACCGTTGAAATTGTTCTCAACCTGATACGGAATCATGAGAAAATAAAATAAAAACTTGCAGATTTTCTTCTAAAGAATTGAAATAATTATAACAATATATTATCACACACACTTATCACACTGAACATTTCTAATAATTTACTAAAAATATAAATGGTATTAGAAATGATTTAATACCTAGATAACACTGTCAATTACGTAATTTATGATGTAAAGGTTGAGAAACAGTGTGCCTATGCAAGTCGCACTGTGACTTTATTTTACCCTGGTATCAAGAATTATTTTTACCTACGACCATCAATATATTATTTTGTATAAGGTACAGAAGCCATTACAAAATATTGCATAAAAAACGCCTTGATTTGTCGATATCAGCTGTGTTACTTGTGTCGCGTATCAATATTCGTTGACAATATACATATATGTTGTAAATAAATAAATACAATACAATACTTTAGCGCTCTAACTTATTATAGCCATAAAATCCAATGTCCTTAAAGAAGGTATGTTAAATTATTTTTACATATTTACAAAATAAAGGTTTTTTTACTTATTATCTTATTTATATTATTCAGTCGGGTTGCATTCGTGCGAAGATGTACCAGTTTAATAATAGCTACAAACGTGATTGTGAAATGCAAATAATTTCATATAAAGACGAAGAATAAATAGTAGACCATATTATATATACGAGTATATAAATCGTGATCGAAGTCAGCATTGTCATATTTACTGTCTACGTCATCAGGAGGCGTGTTCTGGCAACTCTGCAAAAAGTTACCAATTTCTTTGCAGTAAATATAAATTTACACACAAACTGCGCAACTCATCGAGTACGAGAAACTTTGTTTTCGTCACAAATAATTGTACTATCTATTGGAACCTCGTGACGGGAGCACAATGCCACGGCTATTGTGTCCACCCAGACTGCCACTTTACGGAATGTCGTGCCTTCCACTATTTACGTTACTAATATATAATGTAACAAATATTTACACAGTCACGATTAGTATGATACATCACGTATAAACATTATGTAGAGCATCGCGTCACATGCAGCTACAATTAAATTCGCTGCAACTGTAACTTAGGATAGTCTAGCGAATTATCATGTTTTATAATAAAATGTATTAGATACACGGATAGCTTAAATGTTCTGAGAAAAAAAAAACAAGAAATAATAATGATTTCTTAGCGCAATCTCTCCATTGTCCATACTCTTCAAATCAATTGGTTACGTGCGTACCTTTACCTTTTTTTTTAATTCAATAGTACGAAATAAATTAAGTTGCCACAATAAAGTTAAAAGCTGAAGACGAATACTTTGTGACATTATTTGAGTCTTGAGTATAAATACTTATCTGTCTTCTAAATATATATATTTAACTTTGTAGGCCAAAGGTTTAGTCGATTTATTTAAAAAATATATATAAAAAAAATCGGAAGGCAGCAGAGATTCTAATATATCTTATTTCTCTCTAATTCTTATTATAAATTACATGGTTTAACTTATTACTCGAAAAATAAGTTCATTTTCCATTATCTAAGATTCTTAACTTATTTTTTTATTAATAATCCTCCATAGATATTAAAGTGTGGTTTATTTTGCGTTTGCATTATTATATTACTTTTTGCGTTCATTGTATAGGCATTTTTTGTAATAATAAAAGTGTAAGCCCGCATGCAAACTTTAACAAAAAAGAAATAGTTCGCTTTGTGCCACGGCGACTGGTTCCTTCCCAATTTATTATTCGGAACCAGTTAAATCCAGTTCCGGAGACAATCGCTCTTGGCCGACAACTATGCAGCGTATAAATACTCACAAATTAAAGCACTTAACCTTTTTAAATTTAAGGTTCAAAATTGTTTAAAATTTCCACAGCTAGCGAAACACGTTCGCTGAATACCATTAGGGGAATAAAATCGCACGCACACTAAACATTACCGTGAGTCACACGCCAGGTAACAGGGGTAGATTTTAACCCCACATATTTTAAACGGTCAGCTTAATAATATTCAGGCATCTTTAATCTACAAGCAAAAACAAGCTAAGCCTTGTACCTACTCGGTTGGACTCAGTTGGTATTGCTCATGATTGGCAGTGTTCAGTCTAAATAACTGCATGGGGTTCCGTGGGAGACGCGATCGTTGCCGGTTTCGTTCAGCGCCGGCTATTTATAACATACCGAAATAGCAGTGTGGTCACGTGGCGAAAACACGAGTGAACCGAGCCCCTGAGCTAAGTGCCAGGAGACGTCATTGCAGCGTCACTGGTTCATACAATGCCTATGTACGCCATTCACTCAGGCGGCTAACATTATTCATCATTAAATTATTTTTCTGATAAGTCTCTGATGAAAATGTTAATGCGTTACATATTTTAAAATGTTTACCGTAGTAGAGCTATCTCAGACCTCAGACGTGATTTAGTATCTAGTATTTGTTTCATGTTGGAAATAAAGTGGTAACTTGTTACTAACTAATCAGTTTTAAATTATTTCAGTTGATACGTACGGTTATGCGATTATTGAAAAGTCTCTTTTTAAAAAAAGAAATATTTAATTATTTTTAGGGATCCGTAGGAAGCCGTTCGCGAGGGGAATCACTATGATAATGATAGACTTTACTACGCGGAATAAGTATAGACGTAGTTTAGTGGTAGACTTATTGAGGGGCGATAAAGAGGACTATTTATAGAGAAATAGAAGCTGACTAATAATTAGGGAGAGAAGGAGAAAAGGCTGGGTTGGCAGAAAGGCGTACACTGGCCGGACATAACAGTACGCAGCACGTACGTAAGATATTTTGGACCAAAACAACCTTTAAAACGTAAACCAATGAAACATGGAATTATATTATGAGTTTAACTTTAATTAATTTTAAGTTATTAAATTCGTAAGAAATAATTGAAGATAATAAAAACGAAACTTAAAAAGTGTATATATTTTACAGAAGCCTCAAATGCGGCCGATGATAGCCGAATATGATCCCAAGAAAAAAGGAGTTAAAAATGACTTATCCGACGTCGTCATGGTCAAGTAAGTGATAATGTTCCTTCTTATGCACATGAAAATATTTTAGCAATCATGGACTTAGCTTTGAATGCCTGTGTTAATAATTTTATTCAGTCAAATAAGGTTTCATGTTAGAACAAATAATTATCATTTCTGCCTGGTACTGTCCGACCGAAATATTGCGTTTGCTACGTCTTACCTGTTTTTTGATAGCAATATTTGGATTTATTTTTTATCAAGAATGTAATTATTATTACGAATTGGTTTGGATATACACGCAGTTCATTAATGATTGGAAATTAATAATAAGTGCTGAGTTATAAGAAAAATGCATTAGCTATAAAATTCGTTCTAAGCCTCTGTTTGCCAGATATTTTGCACACAGCTGATACTAAAACAGTATGGAGTAGTATTCCATGTTTTCTATAGTACATTCGGTCTGACAATACTGATTGGTAATTAGAGATTTCAATCGACCAAGCATGCTTTACAGCTTAACTCCATTTTATGTTGGCAAATGTTGTCTTTATTTCAAAAAGATATCTAGATGGCCCGTAACACTAATAATATTGACATTTTTGTTCAACAGGACATTGAAAAGAAAATTTCTATTTTTATCATCTTTTAAAATCGGTAGTAATTCAATATTGACTAGTAATCTGCGCTGTAACGGCCTCCGGGTTTCAGCGTTATCTTAATTTGACAAATGTTCTATCGTTAAAATGGTATTTTATATTGTATGTTGACTGTTAAGTACTTGCTCCTTATTACGAGCTATATTAAGCTCGCCGCCGTTCGGAGACGATCCGGGAAGACGAGTGCTGCTTCCACGAGATTTAACTCGTTCGACGATCTCGATCATCTAGCAATGGACTCATACACCGGTACATCATTCCATTTTTATGGTTTCATTTTTATTTAATCTGTTTTATTTGGTAATGGTAAATGTATAAAAACAACGAATGTAGGAGTGCCCGGTTCCGCCGCCGTGCGCCCGCGCCGGCGGCAGCTGCGGCCTCCCGCGCCATCTCTGTTCAGGCTCGGGATTGGCTCTCGAACTGATCATTTGTACAAATTTGATTTAGCTTTATGTCTTTTGTTTCGTTATAACACCCAAAACACGATTAAAATTACGTTTGTAAAACTAGGAACAGCATTTAACAATCTGGGCTTGTTATAAAAGATTCAATAAGACAAGTTGTTTAATGTTTACCGCTGTAACGTAAAGCTGTATTGAATTTAACGGTTGGGCCATTTAATTGTAAATGCCGAGTCTTAACAGAGTGAAGCGCACTTGGTAAAAATATGATCCTTTTTACTTTTTGGAGACCATAATGAATGTATCACACTTCACACATGACACTCACACATTGTACCTATAAAATAAGTAATAGTTGAATAATTTAGAGAATCGCGAGTAATTAACGGTTGCCACATATTAAGTAGACAGCAAGTAGAATACAACCGCGTCCGCGACAGCACATCGTATCACACACCGGGATTACATTCAAGCTTGAAATGTGGCGCTTTATATGTCATCGCTACGGGCTACCATACATTTTTGCGCTTGTTTTTCAATTTAAATAATGATTTCAACTACACTTTTATACCCACTCACTTCTAACCTATCAGTTGTAAGATTATTTAGGCGAATTATCACAGTGGCACTTGCTATAACAGATCTCGGGAACTACTCCACAGGTACAAAGTTGACCCAAATGAGATTCCCGTGGAACAACAGGCGGGGTCCACCCTGCCGCTCATGGAGATCCCGGGGCGGGACATTGAAGCCGATGAGGACTATAATCCGTTCGAGCATAGGAAATTGGCACATCCTACATCGTGAGTGCGCTACATTTTCATTTACCTACAATAACTATAAAAGCTCTATCTGATATAGAAGTACCATAATCTATGTACTTTTTTACTGAATAACAATCTATACAATGTATTCTATTAGATTTCCGTATCTGTATTTCTATGCAATTAATATGTATTTCCTTATTTTAATTAATAGTTATGACAAAATATATACTTAAGTGGTATTGAAAATGATCTTGGAAATTAATTACCTACCAACGTATCTGATAGTCGTTTCTTGTAGTTTTGCTTAATAGGTATATGTATTTAATTCCAAGTAGATACGGGAGATTCGAATTAAATAAATTCACGAACTAAATGTATATAGTTAATATACTTACGCAAATTACTTAGATTTGCGTAAGTATTCATAATATATGTGCTTATGTCTAAGTATATTAAATATTCATAATGGGGGTGTAAAGGATATATTTTATTGTTTTTAAAGAAAAAAATACATTTTTAAGTAGTGTGCTTAGTAACTATGAAATTATCTTGATATTCATTTTCTTACAGGGATATGGACACCTTAATCCACTTGCTAAAAGGATCCCTCGGGAGCGGTATCTTGGCCATGCCAATGGCATTTTTGAACGCCGGTCTTTACTTCGGTGTGGTGGCGACTTTCCTTATCGGAGGTATATGCACATACTGTGTGCACATCCTCGTGAAGACGGCTCATGAACTCTGTAGGAGGATACAGAAACCTTCCTTAGGATTCGCTGAGACCGCCGAAGCAGCTTTCTTGTGTGGACCTCCAGGAGTGCAAAAGTTTTCGAGATTGGCCAAGTAAGTTTATTTATCTTACCTTAAGCCTCATGCATCGAATCAGATAACTATAATATAAAAATGGAAGTCCAAGTACTAGTAGTACCTTCCCATAAAATAATGATATTGTATAGGGACAACCGTCTTATTATGGAATAAAGAATTACGTTAATACATTTACCATTTTTATCACAACTATTTAACATATAAAATTGTATAATTTACAGGGCTCTTGTTAACTGGTTCCTGGTGGTAGATTTGCTTGGATGCTGTTGCGTGTACATCGTGTTCGTGGCCACAAACGTGAAGCAAGTCGTCGACTACCATGCTCAGCACAACGATTGGGCTCCCAAAGAAATGGACTTACGACTCTACATGTTGGCTTTACTTCCTTTTCTTATTCTGATGAACCTCATTAGAAATCTGAAATACTTGGCACCGTTCTCTATGATCGCGAATCTTCTGGTCGGCACCGGAATGGGAATAACCTTCTACTATCTCTTCCAAGACATCCCTAGCCTGAGCTCGCGGAAGGCTTTCGTGGACTTCCAGCATCTCCCTACGTTCTTCGGTACTGCTATATTTGCTCTGGAGGGCATCGGTGTTGTTATGCCGCTGGAAAATAACATGAAGACCCCAACACACTTCATTGGTTGTCCCGGCGTCCTCAACACTGGAATGTCATTTGTCGTCTCGCTGTATGCATTGGTCGGGTTCTTCGGGTACTTAAAGTTCGGAGACGACACCAAGAGCAGTATCACTTTGAACCTACCTCAAGAAGAAGTGTAAGTATAAATCTAGTACTTAATTACCTTTCTTTTAATAAGATTGCAGTAGCAATCGATCTTGCAATACATTTATTGCTAACTGCTTGTTGAATCTGCTGACCATGGTCATGAATTACCAAAAACAAATAAAACAACAGTTAATAAAGCCAATCATAGATGTGTTACCGATAGTCAAGATAGAGATGGTCGCGCAAATTTAAATTAGCAGAATGTTATATGACTAAATTAGCAATCATATTTTTAGTAATACGAGTAAGTATACATTTTTAGTAAAAACCACCATCAATGATTTTTTGGTTAAAAGTTATTAGGTCGATTGGATATTTTCCAGTGGAAGGGATCACTTACAGATAATTTATATTTCTTATAACATTTACGAAACGTTTTTCTCTATTGTTACAGACTTGGACAATGTGTTAAACTGATGATTGCCGTGGCCATGTTCCTGACTTACAGCTTGCAGTTCTACGTGCCGATGGAGATCATCTGGAAGAACGTCCGCCACTGGTTCGGTGCTAAGAAAAATCTTGCCGAATACAGTATCAGAATTGGAATTATTATTATGACTGTTTGCATCGCGGTTGCTATCCCGAAATTAGGCCCGTTCATTTCCTTAGTCGGTGCTGTCTGTCTCTCCTTCCTTGGCTTAATATTCCCGGCTGTAATTGAGACTGTCACTTTCTGGGACCGCCCTAACGGCCTCGGTCGCTTTAACTGGATTCTCTGGAAGAACATGTTCCTCGTCTCTTTCGGTGTACTTGGTTTCCTAACGGGTTCCTATGTCAGTATTATAGGTATAATAAACGGTGAAGAATAGACAGCATCCGAAGACTAAGATAGATTAAGGCTCAAAATTGTTTATTAAGGGCTAAGTTTTATTGTAATATTAATTTGCTTTTAGTTTCCTTACTTTAT
This sequence comes from Cecropterus lyciades, assembly GCA_002930495.1. Classification (NCBI taxonomy): domain Eukaryota; kingdom Metazoa; phylum Arthropoda; class Insecta; order Lepidoptera; family Hesperiidae; genus Cecropterus; species Cecropterus lyciades. The sequence goes on from MOOZ01000257.1 coordinate 989,956, forward strand.
ATTTTTATACAACTTTGTATTGAATAGACAAGAGATTTCTGAATACATTATTGAGTTTCTGCAATGCTCAAATTACATTGTTCGAGATTAGTATTATTATTCATATATGTATTATACATACAATATTTACTTGGAAGATCGCGTATTGCGAATTGTATTTCCCAACAGTTTCGTTTAGCCCCGAATCTCTATAGCCATTTAGAATTAAGCGATTGTAGATACCTAATTTTATACCTTAATGTGTGAGAATTTTTCTAGTGCATTATCGAAATGTGATACAATATTAGGTTAAATGGAAAAAGCATGAACTGCTATTTATAAGAAAAATATACTTGTTTTTGGAAAATTAATTATTTCTTTCAAAAAGATAAGACAATAGCAATGTTATAATTAGTTTAATAAGATATCGGACAGCCTTGTATAACCGAAATTTACGTCAAAATGAGCTTTTGGGGTTTAAAAAATCATTAATGATGGCATTTCCGACACCAAAAACTGTCATTTTATATAGATCGTAACTAAATATTCATAAATTAAGTGATTATATATTTTTCTGAAGCATTTATCGATTGTCAAATATTATGTGAGGACATTAAATTAGATTCGTTGGCAAACCATGCGTAAATTTTAGTCCTATAAGGATTATTTAATAGTACCTATGTGCAAAGCATTAACGTATCTTAATAGAAAATAATGAAATTCCTTAATTCCAAAAAGCCGGCACGAATTCGCACAAGATCGCAAGAGACATCAGAATAGGAGTCGTTAGGCTAATTTCTTTAAACTGAGAGTATCAGTGACACGTCCTCTATTCAAATTACATCTAATAATATTGTGCATTACGACATTAAGTATATATACCTACATATATTTCGAAATGTTAGCGCAAACGATGAGATGCAAAATCAATTAAAAACAATTAAGGTGTAGCTAATATATGTAGGTAACATTCGATTTTTACGTATCCGAAAAAAATATAACTTAATGTAGTTTTATGATTTTTCGCTTTCCTTTCCTAGCATTTAACACCATAAAGAACTGGAAAGCCCTAAAAGGAATCGACAGGATATTTTTTTACATAAATTTAAATTTGTTGTCTCTGCGATTTTTTAACTAAAGTTAAATTATTATTATTATTAAAAAGTTTTTGATCACTTTTTCAATGTTACAGAATCAGTAGACTATGACTTGATATGGTTGTTATAGCTATTAATTTGGCAAATCTAGTATACTTTCATGTACTACAGATCTAGATAATCAGATGTTCCTTTTAGTGAGTCAGATTTTGGATATTTATTATAATCATTTATGTACCTAAGTGAAAGTAATATGCGGTGATAATAACAGGAAAGTATAGGTAGAGATGTAACGGAATGATTGATAGGTAATTAAGATGTTCTATTAGCTTAGTGTTTATTATAGACAACTTGTTACGGAGGATTGCTTGCCTCTGTAGCCTGTTTTGTTTTACGTACTAATAATTAAAACCTATTATTTGTTTATTATGAATGTATAATGCATTGAGGACACCTGGACGTTACTTAATTTTTGGCATTATATAATGAGACATACCGTTTGAGACAAAAGCTTGACTGGACTCGTTAGTATTAGTAATATTATATAAAAACCAATCATTTTTGGTGTGACATTACAACAATTTACTAACCTCGTTGTATACATATTATATTAATATAACATCTTATCCAAAGGAAATCATTCCTATCAAATATATTGTAGGCCTATAAGGATAGCCTCTTTATTTAGAGTAGCTGTTGTTTTGTTACAGTATTAAAATAAATCAGATTTAAGGGTAATTTGACTTTCATTTTACTTTTTATGCCCACACTGTTGTAAACTAGATAAAAATCAATCTATGGCCTGGTGCCTATAGTTTGATTTTTATCTAGTTATAAAATGAATACATATTTAATTTTGTATACTATTACTCAAAATTAATACCATATTCACTTTGACTTACTGATTCGTAACTACTTACGTAGGTACGTGACCCATGTGTTTACTGCCAATGGACGTTTGTAACTAACTCTATGTATTATAGAATTGCCCGAAGTCGCCCATACACGTGCCTTGCCACACGTGAGGTAAGTCTGAGCAAGGCTTTAAAGGTGGTAGAACCAGTTTAGTTCGACCAGGGAGATACCACTGCCACACCTATTTCTCACCTGAAGCAGTTCTCACGTTTCTTTCGGTAGGATGTGGTTGCCGGCTCAATATACATATGAGGCGACCATCTCAGTAATCGGAAGTAGAAACGCATCTATGATACTTAAATTTTAAATTATTCAAGAATGCAAATCTTAAAAATATGTATTCTAAACTTAGAATAAAATACTGCAATATTGCAACAATTTCTTAAATACTATCATGAATATGTTAAAACACCTTTTTGTAATTATTATATCTTCGAAAATGTTGAATGATCTTGAACTTCAGAGAGAACCCCTGTTCAATATGAAGTTGCTCACAGATGTCTGTGGGCGGAAGTAATGACTTGCCATATAGTATATATACTACATGCTCGTTTGCTACTTCAATATGAAAAAAAACGTTTTCATCGTAAGGCAGAACTGCTTCACGTTTGAAATAAATGTACCTCCCCAGTGTCGAATCATAATTGTTCTGCTGCTTATCTATTCGTAAATGAAGAAATCCGTGTTCAAAGCTCATTATTAGTTGTGTTCAAGATCCCTTTAGGGTATAGACGTCAACAAAGAGGATAGGGGGGCAGCTAGCGCCTCCCTAGATATTGAAAACAGCATCTTACTCATTGGATTTCTACTGTTGGTGTCACTATATATCAATTACCCCCCCTGGCCAACTCCTTATAAAATAATTATTAATCTAGGTTTGTTATTACTACTACGTAATTCCGTATGTATGTTTACAAACTCCTGTCTTCGTGTGTTCATAATAACTAAGGTATCTTACTTGCGAAATACTTATTTAAAAATATTTTTGTATCATTTTTCTTGGTGTAAAATGGTTGAATTAGGTAATTAGATCATATTTCACCTTATAAGTGTTGTGTCTGAGAAACAAGTGGTGACACACATGTTAATATATCATAATTTTGTTTGGAGGTCACAAGATTGAAACAAACATCGTCTCTGCTACGATTTAATCGATGTAATAAATACTTGTCTTAAACTGTAAAGCGAAATAACCAATTGTTATACAACACAATATTCCTTTAAAATAAGTAACTATAACATAAAAATACCACTTAAAATTATGCAACACAAAATTATATATATGAAAATAGAAACGCTATCACAAAAATATAACTTTATGCCTTTGGCAAAGTATTTGAGCGAATCTAGCAATGGTAATTCATACCAGCCCTTGGACTATGAGGTACATCGATAAGATGCGTATTTTTATATTGCTAGATCTGATCGCCATAACTAGTCTGCTTCACAATTAAGTGTCCAAAATGTGAGTAAAAGTGTAAACTGAGCAAAAATACGCTTCAAATGGTACTTTCCTATTTTCGACGATAATCAATTAATATTATCGTCATTAGGACATTACTGTGTGTTTAGGGCGTATAATAACAATTATAAACACAAGTTTTAATGGTCAAAAATTGTAATATGACAATGAAAACTTAATCCGGAGGCAAAATAGTATCCAAGCAGTAATTTTGACATGTACGACGCTAACCTTATTAATGATCTTTTTTAAGTCAATCTTGTCAAGTAATAAATTTTGTGTTCAAATTGTGTTTTTGTATGATAGTTTTACGAAAATGGAACCCCAATCTCTCGCCTGTGAAAAATCTATCTGCGATATAAATATTTTAGGAAGAACTAAGTTCAAAAATAAAATTGTAATAGTCTCTGTAATGCTGTTTTAACAAATACATGTCTTTATTAACAATTTGGACGCTTAATTATGAATCAGATTAGAACTAAAATTACAGATAGATAATAACTACTCAAGTCAAAAAGTCGCTTCGACTGTTTGAGCAGTTAATTTAAATTTAATTTATGTCTTTTATAACATCATAATGATTTAATTTCCAATTGATTAACTACCGACATAATTATGTATTTACCTATGTCGAGTTACTTGATATCAAATATAATTTTACGATTGAATATTATGATCAAAAAACATCAATATATTAAATAAGAACATAAAACTATAAATAAAACGATCATAAACCAAATATAATACTTCACATAACATTCAACACATTTAGTACCATTACATTTGCGCGTAACATAAATTCCTACAACATGGCGGCAACTTGACATAGAGTTTATTTAAAGTCGTCACTAAATATTTTGGACGTTTGGACATATATCATAACATTATTATAATCATCCCATGCTATAAATATATTCTGAGTAAAATGCATTACTCCAAACGATCGAACGACGACGTTTTCGCAACACGCGCCACATACCTACTAGGTTCCTTAGATGGCCTTAGTGCCTTTTAATGGCGGATTGCATTTCAACGTTTCCGAAATTTGTTTTTCGAAAAACACGATTGTCGAAAAACGATTTGGCGAGAAAAAAAATCTAGAAAGACGTGTGTCTTTCTAGAATTTCCGCAAGGAAAGAGTCGCATGCCACGAGTTGTCGATCCCAGCTCTAAACGATTAAGACTAAATTGAGCTTTGAATAGATGTTATTATTAAAAACTTTACATACCAATTATTTGGTACATGCTTATTGGCACTGCGATGACATATGTCCAATCGAACTTACACTGTGACGATATTTTACACTACTCCACATTACTCTACTACCAGTATCGATTAAAAGGCTACACATATAAAATTACACATCAATTACCTAAGATAAATCCCTTAAAATATGGGATAAAAATAGACAATAAGGATCTTACATCATTAATATTAAGGTTACAATCAAAGTTTAATATGAAGGACGATAGAAATACTATTTGATAAACCAAATTGTACTAAAATAGTTTTATATAATAAATAAAATTATATAAAAAAATAATTGTATTAAATATTTTTTTGATGACGACTTCAACGAACGTGAGCAGCTATGCTCCTTTAAAATGGTTCGTAAAAAGATTTAATAAAGTGTAAATAGTACATAGAATATTACTTCGAAAACATCTAGGAATCATAGCCATAGTAAAAAAAATATATACATAGAGCTGCACCCAGGCGGCGCTGCACAACAAAGATTGTAATAAATAAGCCTCGTTCATGCCTCTTCTACAGTTCACAAATATTGAAATTACTTTTAAACACAGAGAATGTTTATAATAATGTGTTAATGCTACCAAAGTTCACTATACTATATTATACTGACCAAAACATAGTTAATACTGTAAGATTTCAATGGGTTAATTGTGGCCATAAGAAACATAGTGGTTACCTAATATTTATATAATATTGAGTTTACGATGTTTCACGGTCAAAATTGCAGTAACTATA